>JAUTBQ010177621.1:0-11222 GCA_032361185.1 Lepetodrilus ovalis
CATTATATAGAAAAATAATAAAAATATTAAAAAATTATGATTAAATACGTGCAAGTATGAAGTTGCCCCTTTAAGGGAAGTAACTAGACTCTTCGGAAAGTCCTATAGATTCCAGCGTATAAATGCAGTTGAAATAGTCTCTCTAGATCGGTGAAAACGTGGTCTGTTCTATAAATTTATTAAGACAACTAACAAGCAAAACCTGTAGAGACATTGACATGAACCTACGCAAATTTTAAACATGCCGCAAATGAATATTTTAGTCATAAAGGTGCCAGCATGGTCAGCAGATCAAAGCCAGATTGTGGCGATGTCACGTAAACGTGAGTCAGCCAGGTACGCAATACACTAGTGCGTATTTCCCCTGGGGGTCATACCGGTTGGGTAATACATGTATGTATCGCTCATAACCGTGACATAACACCACGGACAATATAAAATATTCATCTAAGAGATTATTGTAAGAATTGGCGATTCAATGAATAAGTAACGTATACAGAATATATTGCAGCTATTGAGGAACCAGTTTTATATAGCCTAAGTAGAGGTCGACTAACATAGAGCTTACTACGAGTCAGCATAGGCGACACTGTCTAGCAATACTTGAAGTAAAAGTTAAAAGTACCACTGACTTCTGAACTTTATTATGGTTATGCTCGTACATTGAAAATATTCAAGTAGATTTCTATTTGTAAATACACTATTATTGCATTATTTATAAAACATGTTCTATGCATCTAGCTAGTTTGGCGGAGGTAGTCATATCGGCATCCAGAAATATACCAATCGCGTCGTCATCATGTAACATTCTTCATGATCAATTTTCAATTCGCCCATGTAATAACGATGATAAATATCGTAGGTCTTGTACCCAAAATAATATTTCTAAAAGATAGCTGGAATTGTGGTTCGAATCAATGTTCATAAATCAGAGATGACCGAAAGTCAAGTCATGTCAGTAATCAGTGTCGAGATGCCATGTCGACGAGTCGTCGTTGATGTCGACGTTTCTCGGTGCATGTTGTTGAGCAGTTGCATTTTTGCACAACTAATGTAGTGATATATGCGTATAGTGAGAGGTGCATACTCGACTCTGCCCAACATTGCTATACAAGTCGTGTTCGTCTTCACTTGCAGACATATTCCAAATACATCGCACAGCCTCTAGACGGCATGTCTGAATCTAATAGTTCCAACACGACATTCCTTTTTAAGCGGCTTACTATCGACATAATTTCTTAAATGTACATTTATCCTAAATGTAGACTCTGGTAAAAGCAATTATTAGAAAATTGACCAGCAAATTGACACAGATTATGTACATTTCCTTATTGTCCACGGTGTTCCAGATGTCCCAATTATCTGGTGTGCGTGGCCTTGATGTCATACAGTGGCCAAACAGAACGTCTACTTGACGTCTACATCGCGTACATAGCCCGAGGAGAATACAGAACAGAATGTACACACCCTGTTCTCGAGTGTAGGCCTAGATCGATGTATCTAATCGACGCATTGTACCTACAAGCAGATATCATATTTACATAGATGCAATGTCACTATCAGGGTTATTACATATTCTAATACAGCTATCTTCCCGGACAGATATGATATTTATCCTTCAAATTTCTTACTAGAAATACGTTTTTCATGTTCTAATACAAGTATCATTCCCGATAATATGATATTTTCCTTCATATTTCTTTATATATAAAATATTAGAAATATGTTTTCGCCCAGATATAGTAGTTACTTACACCTATACCTTATGATTTGGTGAGCACATTCCTTACACTGAAGTCAGTTTTAAACGTGAATTCCTTCCCAATGTCCTATAATCCGTTGTGGTCATAATACAGAATGGCGGTCGGCGGAACAAAATCAGGTAGGTCCAAATTTAGAAGAAAAAAACTCATGTTATGTTTAGAAGACAGCGCTTTTGTAGTTCACGATACAATTCCATATCATTATTGCATAATTAATTTAATATTTTTCTGTAGTTAGTAATATAAATATATATATAAAGAAACATGCGTAACGCATACGAAGATGATCGTATAACTTACGTCATTTGAAATAATGTAGCAATTCAAATGTTAGTGGGACTGTTGTAACGTTGGGACACAATATTTTCTAATATATATTTTCAGATAAAATAGGATGTGGGAAGATGTATTCAACGTATTTTATTTGGATAGTGTAAGTTATAACTACAAAGATAACTGTCATACGTGATATTAGTAGTAACATAAGAAGGCGAAAGAGATTAAAACCGAAAATTATACAAATAGTGCTATGTTCAATTTAAAGAAATTATATCACATAATATTATAGTTGTGGTTGTTTTGCACATTCACTTGAAATACATTAAATCATGTTTGTACTTCCAAAAACCGTTCCACCGCTGTATGGTAGACACAATTCCACTGCAACACCACGATATTATGAATTTAGTGTATTTACATTTAGTTAATTTAGCGCTCGTCTACGTAAATGTGGTCATATTTCTTTTTGGTTCCTGCAAAGGGACATACGTCAAAGTTGTACGACTACTTATTCTTGGAATTCAAAGTGATACGACAACGATTTCTTAGCAGTCCTTCAAAGTTCAGTTGATGCACCAAATGCAATATAATTAATGCATATTAAATATGAATTTTTTGATAACTATTGAGTGTTGGGGAATTAGTGCATCAGTAATAGCAACTTTTGGGTGAACAAATCAAACGTAAGTAGTCTCAGATAGACATTCACTTGACCATTATCTAGGTCAATCATCTGTGATAGTATGTTTTTAACCCCTAATTGACATTTAAAACCGCCATATAATTTACGTGTATATATTCATTAAACCTATAAAACAAATCAAACTCCATATTTACGATGAAAATTGATATAAATTAGTAAAACACGAAATACTAATACGATCTGATTGCTAAGATAGAATGCTGCTGAATATAATTGTCAACAGATCCTGTTATATATCAATTATACATGGAAGTATGCACATTTCTAAATTGCAATCTATTCGGAATTCAATGTAATCAGGTTACTGCATATTGCTGAAATACCGGGTATCATCCAATATCGTGCAACGTCGACACGACACACATACTATATCGCATTAAGGCTATTTTGCTCGAATATTAACTTCTTAAATGTGTTAGAGACGATCATGGGTAGGAATATTCTACCTTATGAAATGGTAGGCATGCAATTATTACCGATAATAGAAATTGCTTTTGACCTTAAACCAGCGAATGTATGTAACATGTGTACACCTTTACAGTGGCAATGTCATCTGTCCATGTAATATTTACATATTTCAATTTTCATTTTTTTTTTATTTGTCGGCATAATATTACATACAAAAATAGGGTAGGTTTAATTAATTAGGAAAAGACGTATTTGTAGATTAGTAAAATATCTGGAGAAACATTTTTCATTTTTGTCGGTAAAGATAGTTGTATCGGAAAATGTAATAACCCAGCTAATGACACTTGACCTCTGATATTTCCACCTTGTCCGTATTTACGTTCGTCAGCCTCCCACTCGTCGTATTAAGAACTTAGACTATGGGATTGTGTTGCAATCTCCAGTACCGGTAGTTAAAACATACCGGTAGTTATACATGTCGTAAAACATGGATGCATCAGTCATATCATCCTCGCACCACAGAGGTACTGATTACGTCAGCACCATCTACCCCTGGCTCACATCTAGGGGAAACATTGCGCAAACATTTTACATGAGCTATAAATAGAACATTGTTAACATCTATTTCATTGGATACATTTTTTACGGCGTTTTCAACTGGAAAATTATTTCGTTGGCTGTTTGCGCGTGTTTTTCTCATAGATGTGTGCCAGGGGTAGATGAAGTAATCAGTACCTCTGGGATGCGATGATGCAGTCCTATAGATATCGGTCCTTAAAACACGACTGATCTTCATACTGCCTAGGGGATCTAATAAAGACGAGGATCATAAACTTGTCTGATATAATTTACACTGTCTAGAAGTCGATCCTTTTAATGGAACAATATTCATTGCAACGAAACATGCTGGGCAAGCTGAGATCAACTGATAGCGTAGGAACTGCCTGTACGTATTACTACATACGTAACTATACGTGTACGTGTACATGCCCTGAACCAGTAATAGCACCATGCCTCTCATCTCACCAAGAGGACTGCGAGACTTCTTTATTGTAGTGCAGCGGTGTTTGATCAGATAGGCACTTGAGGGTATCCTAGCCATGCGTAGTTCAATCCTACTTGGTAGAATTATTTTAACGACTGTCAAATTGGGACGGAGAGTCAATTTGTACCGTGAAAATAGAAGACTAGAGACTGACCTGTCCCAGCTCACAAGAACGTGCTTCTTTTACGACGGTGATTGCATTCGCCATGTCCTGTAAATGCTATGCAATGGTAGTGTAAATGGCCGTAATATGAGAACGGCGAAACGACTGCCGTAAATTGCGATTTTAATGTCCTCCATTGATTTGAGTGAGTCCTGCGGGACGTGGTGGACTCTTGTATAATTACGGGCATGTACCACCCTCTAGTTGATCGGCACCGTTCACGTCTCGCACTTTGTACCATAACACCTAGCAGCGCCGTGCGCCTTATCGTCAAATCTACTGGATTGACAAAAGCACAAATTGTTCAAGTGCTTACATATCGATGTTGTGGGTCAACTACGATTACGTTTGCCATACTCTGGACGAAATGTCAGTAATATCCGGATTTGTAAAATAATAAAAAAATTGTTTTATTAAATCAATAACCAAATTTAAAAATAATATTTGTCTTCTATCCCAAACTATACTATACAGTACAGCATAGTTATGCCATCTGAAGGTATAATATATCCCTCAATACAGCGTTTAATATAATTAGTGACTAGTTCACAAAGCGTACGTATAATCGTAGAACACCTTTTAATTAATACGCAGTTATAAAGGTACAATACGGAACTAATGTTTTTCCTTACACTATATTAATCTACTATAACAAAGGCGCATAACTGTTATTGATATAACCCGTGATAACACATGATGATGATAATAATAATAGTAATAATAATGATAATGATAATAATAAGTTATTTATATAGCTCCTAGGATCTAAACTAGCTGCTCAATGGCGCTGAACAAATAAAACAGATGGAGAAAAAAACATACAATAATATAGGATCCGAGATTATTGCGAAATATTTTGAGTACAATGCCATGCTCAAATTCAAATTTTATATTGGGATTTGTGAACAAAATCTTGAGTTGTGTATACGTTTGTACTCAAATACGTTTCGTAATATCGGGGCTTGGAACTTCGATGCACAGTTAACCTTTATTAAATGTGGTTTGAGTGTGTCTAACTTGGACGCCTAGAGCGCAGTAGATCTTCAACGTTCTGGTTTGGTTCTAGCGTGATGAGTATAACTTCAGATACCAATGATGGGTATTTGTTTACTGAAATTGTCAAATCCTACGATGTATCAGTTCTACTAAAAATATATCTCTTACAACGATGCCTGGTTATATTTACATTGACGTATCCTCATTCTGTCTCAATACATCCGTCAATTATTTTAGGGAGGTTTGTTTAGTCATAATGGCCTGGGTTTCGATGATGACATTGAAGATTAAAATCCAGCATATCTTATCGTATTATGCCTTGGTTTATTATAACAATCACTGTTTAATGTTTTGAAAATCGAGGTTTTGTATCTTTAACTCTCTCACAATTTAAATATCAGTAGCATGAACATAAATTGTCAATTTATGAACATGCATTTCCATGTTTTCTAAGATCATAAACAGATGGAAACAACTACGCTACTAGGGCTTTAAGGTGATAACTTGGTTAGTTTTTACTCGTTAAATTAAGATTACGCTTAATGTGGTGTTGAACATCACAGACTAGAACAAAAAAGCTTAATCACAATTTGCTGAAATAGAAAATAAGAATATGGCATATCCATTAGTATCGTTAATTCTCAGTTGTCTACTATATCACACATACTAAGAAGTCTGTAATTGCTTAAGTGCTAAATCGTAAAAGAAAAGAAAAACTAGTTCTAAAAATGCACTGGAAAACAAATCATTAAAAAACTTTCTTTTTACAGCTACGTTAAATAATGTAATCATTATTATTAATTAGCTTCGTAAAAAACTTACTTTTATTATCACGGGTGATCTTCCACATGCTTAACGCTTCAGTATTGTACTATTATATGAATGATAGTAGGTAGTAGACAGTGATGTACACTTAAACCTTGATTATTCCTGGTAAGGAAACATTAACAGAAACAAACACTCAACTTTACGTAAACAGCCAGTGTAGAAATAGCGTATATGAAAACATTTGGCCCTGTTCTGAATATAATGCAGTCAGGCCCCGTAATACCAGAGACTTCCGTTTTTGTTAGGTAGGTAAACGAGATAACTGGATCCACTTATCAATCATCCTTGGGATCAAAGTTGTCGGGATTTACAAGTTAAAAAGGATAATATCACACATATTTCTGGTTGTTTTGGACTAGTTCTTTCTTACAAATGCAAGGTGCATTCACTTGACATACATGCAATCATGTTCTTACTTCCAAAAACCTTTCCACCGCTGTATATTAGACAACATTCCATTTCACCCATAAGATATAATAGGAATTTGCCAGTTAACAACGTGAATATGATCGTATTTTATTTGTCTCCATTACATAAATGCAAGGGGACCTAACCCAAAGTGGTGCGACTAAAATATAAAAGGACATGTTTACGTTCCTTCATAAATCAGTTGATGCATCAAAGACAAGACAACTAATGCTTCGTAACCTGAATTCATATATTATATGAAATTGTAATAACTATCTAGTATTGGGGAATAGGTACATTAGTAAATAACAACTTTTGGGTGAACAAAAGTAAGTAGTCTTAAAAAGAAATGTATGTGTCCATTACTTAGGTCAACCATCTGTGCTAGTATGCCTTTAAAGGTGGCCGGTAAGCGGATAAACCGTTATAACGGAGATAGTAATAACGGGGTATGATTATATTTGCTATGCACACGGAGGACAAGAGCCATGTCAGCATAGCGTGCATGCTATATCGGTGAACCAAATGCAAGTATCATAGCGCATGCTATCTATCTAGGTTCGTCACATTATTTAATGCATCGATCGTCTAGCAGAATAGGCGGGGGTGTATCCTGCGTGATACTAACTGTCCCTTTCGTTCCAGCATATCGAAACAGCATCCTTCATTCGATCACTTATCCATTTATACAGGGGCACCTTGACCCACAGTTTAATTCTGGACAAGGTCCTGGGCATCCTTTCACGAAGCTGTCTTCTCCACTAATATAGACCATAGCGCTCTCGTCGCCGATAGCTAATGCACTGCTAAGAGAACGCTATGGTCTCCTAGTGGATAAAGAGAGCTTTGTGAAAGGATACCAAATTCCACGGAATGGTCGTAGCACTATGAGAGTTTTTGACTTTTATGGATTCTATCATCTATGCATTGTAGGATTACCATGGAGTGGAAAATGGCAAACTGGTCGATTTGCCGGTAGAGATAATGCAGTGATATAGGATTTGAGCTAGATATCGAGGTCATTATGAGTACAATGAGAATTACGTGTATAGTGAGATACGAACTTCGTAGCACAACGATCGTTCTGCGACACATGAGCCAGAATTACAATAACACGATCACCCGAAACGTGCCATTTAGGACTGTATAATATACTAGTAATTATTAGTAGTAGCAATGCCCATTCAAAATAACGATAATAGATATGAAGACAAGGAATTTGATGAGGTTACTGGATATAGATGTTTAAGCTAAAAATACCACTTAATGTCGAAGGAGAATTATTAATAGATTAAGCATCTCACTGAGAACGTGTTTGAAGTAGCAGTACATATTCGTATCGCCTAAAGCTAAACGAGCTACGTTATTTCAACTTACTACAATTAGAAAATGGTCTTACGCTAACGATGGGTGTCATATAATTACAATTTGTATTCTGAAACCAATGTTAGATTGAAATTAAATGGATCATTATTCCCGAAACATCGAAAATATAATGTTTCAAAACGAGAAATGTACATGACATTGAGTCTTGTGAATTTAATAATACAAAAGCTAATTATGTTATATTTATATTGCTACGTAGTTGTATATTATTCGAATATCTTCGTATTTTCAATCAATTTGCTACCTTTGAATACAAATACCGTTCAAGGTCATTGGTTTAATTCCTACAAGTTGTGTAGGCTCATTGCAATGCAAATGAACAATCGTATTGAAAATATCTTGAAAAATAAGTTTCATGGGGATCTAAGCGATCGTTCAAGAAGGCATGTTGTCGTTCTTTCCAGCTGATCGCAACGTTTGTAACTCCAATTGATTGTAAGTCAAATTTGAGGGACCAGCTACAAGTGTAAGTCTGTTTGTTAAACAAAACGTGTTATCGCTGCAACGGTTTTAGCTAGTCACTGCTCCCCGTTGCAAAGAAAATGTTTAGCTACAACTGATTATAAGTAGAAATGTCGGAACTTCCCAGCTGGCACATCGCGGCATACGTTGTCGATACGATGCCGAAACAACGATAATTTTACATCAAGACGTTGGTTTCAACGTCAATTCGACATCGTATCGACATGGTATCGACATGGTATCGACATGGTATCGACATCGTATGCTGCGATGTGCCGGCTGGGCTGCTACAAGACTTAGAGTAAGTCCACTTCACAGAACACTTCTTACCGCTACACTAGTTTTAGCTAGCCAGATTCTCAAGTATTAGTAATAATAGTGTTTCATCAAATTGACTTACACTTGTAGTTGTAGAGGCTCCCTGAAACTTAGCTTTCTGTCATTTGTAGATTCAGGTGTTTCCCCGCTGTTCAGAACACCTACAGCTGAGACAGCTGAGTGTGAGCCAACTTACGTAAACGTTAGCGGGTCATTACAATGTGACTTACTAGCTACAGGTGTTGCCCTGCTGTTCAGAACATCTATAGCTACAGCTGAGTGTGAGCCAACTTACGTAAACGTTAGCGGGTCGTTACACTGTGACTTCCTAGCTACAGGTGTTCTGGCAAATGTTTCACGAAGTTGTCTTAGCATCTACGTCATCATAGCATTATCGTAGCGATCTATTACACTTGACGATCGGGCACTTTCAAGATCGCTACGGCATCTCAATGGATAAGGGGGCTTTGTGAAACAATACCTTGAGCAAAGGGGCTCTCCTGATCAATTAAGGCTCTTGGTGGATACGAGAGCTTATATGATAGAAAGGGTGCCGTGGTTACTAGGCCAAGATGACCATTTGAAGGTCAAGCGTCGATTGAGATCTATAGTATACTGTGCTAAATATACTGTCGCGGACTAATACATCTTGTTTCTATTGCAGTTATGGTGTCTAACAAGTCGCGCCGTTTCCCGTAGACTGTATGCATCCGCCATGGGATTTGAGGGCTGTTGCCTTCTTGTCATCCTCGGATTACTACACTGTTTTGGTGAGTAATATGCTGAAGATGTAAACTATGCAAAGTTATTTGAACGTATTATACGATGAACAGATAAAACGACATATGTTGATGACATGTTCCAATATTTTGTATAGATTTACATCAAATGTTTCTTACGTGCAATAACATGTGAAATTGTGTTTATGATGGACTGGCAGAAATATGAGTCTCATCGCTAGCATCAATATGTTGGGGCATACATTTCAACACGTGTTATAATTTTAATGTCATTTGACAGAATAGCGAGCTTACTATTAGACGGATTCCGTTCGTAAAAGAGTAAACAATCTGAAACTAATGACTCATGTCATGCTCCAAATATACTGCAAAACCTTTAATAGCTCATAGAAATTGTCATTAAATTCGTGTCATTGCTATTGTATCCAATCAACTAATACCGCCTTGGAAAATAGCCAGAAAAATGGCTCATTTTTATCGCCCCTCTTTTGTATTCTAAAAGCTTAATTGACAATTTAAACAGATTGTCTTGATATGGCATTAAACCGTGATGTTGTTTTTACTTCACCTGTTAGGTTTCATTGTTGGACGGAAGAACTGGGATGACAGATTATGTCCCCTGGGGCAATTCCACTGCAGAAGAACTGGGGAATGCTTTGATAGGTCATTGAAGGAATTAAAGGAACAGGAATGTGATGATGATATAGGCGAAAAACGATATGGTGTGTTCTGCTTTCTACACATATATGCAATTTATCGCACAATAAATGATATCACGAGTGAATGCATTTCTTTCAGAACAGACTGTTTCGCATAGAAGATATTGCTTCCATGCATGCTTTTGTTTTTATATGTCATCATCTATTGTTCCGCTATGATCGGTTTGTTCCGTAAAATTGGCGTGCATTCGTGACAGGATATTATTTCCAGTTTACAAAGTTTTCCACTCACATAAATGAAGGAGAGCAATAAAGTATTTGTGAGCATCTCAATGTGTAAGATTTTAATGTTTAATGAGTTCATAGAATATTGTGATGAATATTATGTTATTGTCGTTTCTTATATAATACTTATTGAAATATTTGACAATGGAAATACATATTCTAAATTTCATGAATAGATTGTTCATGATAGTTACGGAGACCAATGTACTTCTTTTTTTGTGTGTAAAAACAAAATCGTTACGTTTACTTGGTAACGTTGTTTGAATCTCTTCAAACTGAAATTTTGTTCTCTTCATCGGATCTATTGTTAAACAATTTCATAATTGCGGTATGTCCTTGTTATTTTAACTCTTTTTTTAAAAAACAATATGTCAATGCATCTTTCAGAAGACGATGGAGTGAACTATAACTATTTCTTCAATAAGCGCCCAATTCCAAATGAGCTCAAATTGACAAAGGACTGTGGTAAGTGTAACATGAGAAACTCTATTCAAGTCACATTCAAAATAAAATTAGCTTGATGTCTTGAAATGCATTGAGTGGATATAATGCTACCATAGCTTAAATTCCAATTGCATAAATACGGAGTTGTATATGCCTTGTCTGCATAGTGTGTGTGTGTGTGTGCGTGCGTGCGTGCGCGCGCGCGGTTGTGAAGTAACATAGCCAATAGTTTTGGTATATGTTTTGCAGATGCAGTACGAATTAAGGAAAGCCATAAGAAAAAGTCCAATGGATGCGGAAATACAACTTTAGATCGAGACCGAGAAAAGAAAGCC
>JAUTBQ010177632.1:0-11222 GCA_032361185.1 Lepetodrilus ovalis
ATAAATATCAAGTGTTGGGGACTTAGTATACCAGGAAATAACAACTTTGGGGTGTACAAATCAAACGTAAATAGTCTTAGACTGAAATTCGTTTGGTCATTATCTAGGTCAATCAACCGTGATTGTATGCCTTTAACCTTAATTCATATGAAACATGAACTTTGTGGTAACTATCGAGTGTTGGGGAATAAGTGCATTAGTACATAGCAACATTTGGGAAGATAAATCAAATGTAATTGGTCTCAGAATAATTGCATTCAAATATAATATATACATTTTTTTCGTTTTACATTTTTTAATGGAATATAATTGTACAGCTGAATATACATTGCATTCTGTTGACTCCGATAGATTACCTCCATTAGATGTCGCTATAATTTACCCTTTGATAAATGCAGATAATACTTACGTGTCAAGTCATAAAACCGAAACACAACTTCACAAGGAAGTATTGTAACAACAGTTATCGCAATGACAGATCAGTAGTTTTAGAATATCGCAATGATATAATCAGTAGTTTAGTATAGGATTGATTTCTCACAGCTTTGTAAACATGGCCTCTAAAACCGGTATTGACACAACAAATTTAAATACGTCAATACGTGATAATTATTAGGTGAACAAGTTGGCATTGACGTAATGCAATACTACTTGATTCTCATAAACAAGCGGATGACGGACGGCGCACTATATAGTTAGCGATAACCTTTGGAATATTCGGCTGATAATGTTCCGTAAACTCATGTCCACTCACACTTATATCACAATTATCGTATACGATTGCTGTTCGCTGGAGCCACTTCAAATGTGTGGTTGCAATCGGGTAATTAGTGCACACTGCCCCTAAAGTAAGATTAAGCAAGCAGTGTATAGTCAGTTATTGTCAGTGCATATATAAAGTCACACGAACAGAATACGTATATTTATGAAAAATATTAACAGGGTGATAGATTAACACAGAAAAATGGTGATTAGTTTCAGTTAAAGAAATAACTGTACTAGACACCCATTGCCATAGGCAAATCCGTACACGTGATACACGTGAAGTCCATTGTTGCACAATGAACAACAATTATCCATCCAATGAGAGCTCAGTATTTAAAATATCTGAATTTAGGCCGTGTTAAAGACCACGGTCACTACGTCAATTGCACCTGCACATGCGCAGTGACGTCATTACGCTTCAAGGGTACGTCCGCTCCTGAAGACGAGTGGAGTGGGGAAGAAAGTGGCTTATAAGGGTTGTTATGAAGACGGGAATGCTACTTATGTATAAATAGACAGCATTCAAACCAGGTGGCTATGTACACCGAACAACGAGCTAATGATCTGGGTCACGTGACTGGTATCGCGAGACGTCTAATGAGAATCTCGTAGTGTTTGACTACACGGGAAGCCACTTAACACATTTTGGTGAGCACATGACATGGGACGTTTTTAATGATATTAAGATGTAGGAAAATACCGCACCCAAGTGAACACGTGTAAGAGACTGAGACGAACTTATGGCACCGCGTCATCAAACTTGTCATAGGAAATTGTGATGATTATTTTGGTTGTGTTTTAGAATGGATAAATCATCATAGGCAGCTGATTTCAATTGTACCAGATCAAAATTCTGAACACGATCAGGATTGAGTCATGATGAAGTAAAAACAAAGGCCGGAAATAAGTCGATGCAACTCGTTAAGTATGTTCATCAAACGCAATGTATCACTTATAATACACAACAGGGGCATAAACTAGTTGTCATGTAAATATTCCTATTAATATTACTACACGTAGTTAGTAACATTAATGCATGTCACCGCATCAGCAACAAGTTCATGTGGCCATACAGAGAATCTCACCCTCGTGTGTTTTGATATAGTTGTTATCTTACCAGTTGATAAACGTAACGTAAGTACGATGCTTTCCCGAGTATTCACGTTACTTTTATCAACAAATAGGATGACAACGATATCAAAATATACGAGGGTGAGATTCTATTTATCACCATTAGCTGTTATTCTTAAATCACTTTGAAAAAGTTTCTACTGGGATGTCAATGACCAATCAGAAATATTTGATTTTATATCTCCTAGGAGATATCAACGTTATCTACTGCATGTATCTCCTCTCAGAGCCACTATTGGGTGATAAACTACAATATGACGGATGCTTGATTTAGATTGTATACGTTGTATATTTTGGAATCAAGACGAATGTGATTTTGATTAATATTGTTTGGATTTGTGTTACTGGAATACATATAACAAACTGCACCAATAAAATTCCTCGGCTGTCTTGAGGATAATCTGCTTCAGACTTTTATCGTTCGAAATCCCGCGAATAATCGAAAGGGCATTGGTGTCGGTGTATTCGAGAACGATAATGTCTTCAAGCCTATTAATAAATGTTGCAATATGTCTGTATTCGTGGTATTGAATTGTCAGAGTGTTCTGGGTTCAGAAGATGAAAGCGTAAATCATAGAAATAGCTGTACAGCATAAACCTTGCATTCTGCTATTGCTTCAGCCTACACAGACTATTGCTGTGTTCATTAGTCTGGGACTAGTCAGTCTAGCGTACGTAAACTATCTGCATCAGCTTCTGTTAACATGGGCTGAAGGTTCTAGACTTGTATAAAATGGCCAGTATTGTTGGAGCTCTGTCAGTAGTTTTTGAAGCATGTGTTTCGCAACGGATCGTGACTTCTTAGATCAAATACAATATTTCGATTCACTTTTTGAAAGCATACAACCAAAGATTTCAATGAGCGCATAGCACTATATTTGAGTAATAACTGCAAACTAAATTCATTTGTGATACTTATTATTAATTTTATATCGCCACGATCCTTTCGTCGGTCCACATTGAAGGGAATTCGATGTATCAGTCTATAGCTACGTTCCTTTTATTTATATAAAATATGAAACCTTTGATAGCTATCGAGTGTTGGGGTATAGGTATATCCGTAAATAACAAGGTAGTCAGATAGAAATTCGTTTGTCCTTTATATGAGAGTATGCTTTTCAGCCTCCTTGCAGTTGTATATTTACGGATGTGTCTGAAGCCGTTTGAAAACTGATTAAGACAAATTACATAGCTTAGCTCAAGACGTTAGAGATTCATACCATTGTCTAATTTATCCTATTGTACACGTGTAGACTACACATTAGCAATCGTGGTATGACTATTGCCGTTGTAAAGTTAAGCATAAAATCAATCACACGATATCAGCATCATTGGCTGTTTTATTCAATTTAGCTTTACACATACATACTACAGCTCTAACAGTAATATGCTGTATGCAATCATACTACGGCGGAAATGAACGTGTGTCGTGTTGATGGCCGAAACGACGGTGAAGTTATGCTAGTTGCTCTGAGAACGATGCCACGTGTTTCCTACAGCTAAAGGTCTGTATACTAGTTAGTGTTGGTCTATGCGGACACTCCGTCTGGGACTCAGTGTCATCAAGTATTCACTGCCTAGTCTCTCATGTATCGGCGGCTCTGTATAAACAAGGCGGCCAATGGGGTATAAAAGTATCAATTATGAAATGGGAACTGGTGAAAAGCTTATAGGTCCTTTGACGGCGCTAAATCTCTGGACTCGCGATACTTCCATCAATGCCCATACCCAGCATGTAATCCTAACGGCCATTTTATCAGGATAGGCAAATTAAATGAAACGTCCGGTCTGAGTGCCTGTTTTCATCCAGGCTGCTTTGAACGATTCTCTAAAGGCCCTCTCGCTTGATGAGCTTTGTCCTAGCTCGGGCAAACACCACAGATAACTCAATCTCCCTCAAGATACATCATCAGGAGTCGATTTCCGACGCGCTCAAAAAAATCTGGCGGTGTCCATTTGAAGATTTTTGACAAGCGATGATGAGGGCCATTTAAAACAGTGAGCGTCGTCCTGCTGCCCGGCATGTTTTCGCGAAAGCATATTTCCGACGAGTGCTGTCAAAGTCGGTACAGGAGACGGCGTGGCGAACTTTTAATAAAATCCCGGTCTTTCAGCCGGCAGTTGAAGACACTACGGGGCTTGGGGGAGACCAAGCCGGAACCACCTTATTGATTCGGCGGCAGATAGGCTCGTGCCATCTTATTGTGTATTCCTGAGCGGGACGAATAGAAACATATTGCTGTTGTCCACCTCATTAGGTCATTTGTCGAATTTCCACAGTGATCAGAAGCGATGTCTTCTCTGCCTGCCCTGTGCCGTGGGTGAAGGCTCTTCGTCGCTTGCACTTCGCCGAGGGGGCTAAATCATTACGCTGGAAATTTGGTGCCACCGTTGGGACCAATAAAGCCTGCTCATTTTAACTTCCGCGCATTAGTTTTATAAAGCCTCTTCCTCTTTCTGAGCACACAGGGTTTTGCTGTCTGTCGAGGCGCAAACTGCCTCGTTGATGGAATCATTCATCGCGTGATGTCTGTCCAAGATTGGCCAGTTTTGACCAGCATCGCGTGATAGCGGCCGACAATGGCCCCAAACGGGCCTACCTCTTTCTTACGTTCAACGATACCACATTCATCCCCGGTTGTCAACTCCACTTAACACTCAGCGTCTTAAAGATGAGTTCATCGCGTGCGGGGACAACTCTGCCAGTTGCCGCAGACGACACCAGAAGCAGACGACCATTTCTTTGAAAGCGCGGCAAGTCAAAAGTTCATATCACACGCATTTCTGGTCCAAAAAGGTGTCGCAAAATGAAACCTCCAGATGATGAAAACATTATGATTATTAAACGAACGTTTGTCTATAATTTAAAGTGATGGACCAGATGACAAGATATAATTAAGTTCGTAGTCAATACACGCACTACATTCTTTTAAAGTTCAGAATAGATAATAGTTTTCGATCTGATGTGCAACTGACAGGACGAAATAGTGTCCATGTACAGAATATGAGATAACGCTGCTTCTCCGCTTGTCAAAGAAGACGTTGAAAATGAAAGGTTTTCCAAAGAGTAGTACATTACTAATATCAAGTTTGACCTAAACACACAATTCCTCAACCTGTCTTTCGTTCGAATCCTTGAAATAACCGCTACCTCGTATTCCTTCTACGACAATCAAAACGTCATGCATAACATCTGGTTTCGAGTTTCTTGAGAAACATTTCAGAAATTAGAGGTTTGTAAATTGTTCTTCAATAATATATATATATATATATATATATATATATGTTCTTCAACAAGCCAGCGAGCGTGTATTAATTTTGGAACAGTATGTCAGATGTGAATTAATAATGATATAGATATTCTCGGTAATTCTAACAAAATTCAGATTTTCTCTAATATGCTGATTTTGAAAGAATATTCCTAATAGTATCATTAAGGACTGGCTATCCATATTTTAATACAGATTGTATTGCATGGAAAATTGACCAGTCGACAAGCGCACTCCAACCTGACAGGGAGGCACGTCTTCTTACAATGGAGTTACCTCCCCTTATTAAGTATTGGCAAACACTCGAGACTGCGCATCAATCAATACAGTGAGTGGATGGCAATTGGCTGGACACACACCCATCACAATGTTATCACGGCGCCCTCTAGCGGCTAGAGTAAGATAACAGAAAACTTTATAGCTTCGCAAATTGTACTAGCACTTGCCGTTGGCTAAAACCACATTGTAAACCAGCTTTTAATTGTAGTGTTTTCACTCGATAACGAAGGTTTTAGATATAACTTTGACGTTAGGCTCAAATTTCGCTGCATAACATTTGCTTGGAGAAAGCATGACTGGAACAAAAGCAAACCGGATGCTCATGTGTATTTGCATGTGAAAATATGATACCTAAAACTGATGTATATGATTGTATCTTGTTTACAATTAATTTGACATTGGTTAACATTCCTTTCTGAAATCTATCTCAAACGACTGAGGCTCAGGCGTACAGTATGATAAACGTATAATTTATTATAGATTGAAGGTAAAATAAAACAAAAATATAAATAGCAACCACCCACGTCTACTCTAAAAGTGTAATAAAGTGAAAATTAATTTAATTATGTGTATTGAAGGGACGCATCATAGTTCTCTGGTACGTTAGGGCTTACGACATGACTTAACACCGTCGTAACATAGGTCTACGCATTGCATTGGGCTCAGATTAAGACCCTTTCTATTCGCGGAGGCGTGACAAAAGTATACTGTGTATCTAACTTCCGGTTGACGTTTGAAGTAATTATCCTAGTGTTGGTCAACAAGAAGAGGTTACGATTTCGTATGAGATGCTTATGTCTCGCTAAGTGATAGAGTAATGGAGTGCTTGTTCCCAGCTAACTTTTAGAGACTGACGTATGATAAAGTGTACGTGGTATTTTTTTCCGTGTGTACAGTGTCGTTTCGAACATATGCACTCCCGACTCGAGTTATGGATCACTTCATGAAATTAGTTTTTAACTGACAATTTTTGGATTTTTCTTGTCTAGTGTTTACACAGTGCAAACTAGGTTCAATGCAATGTGCCAGTAAGTAAGTGACACCCATTTCCGCAGCACCGCAGCGATGTTATGGAGTTGTGTTTACGGTGGTAACATTGATCCGTAACATCTCTGTTACGGTATCAGACTTCGAAGCCAGTGCTTGTCGAAATATACCAAGACTAATAACTGTGATATAGGCATAACGTCATCCCATTACTTCATGTGGAGATAATATCGCACAGGGTCCCGTTCCACAGAACGATCGTAGCTCTTTGGGAGTCGTAACTCTAATACGTTAAAGTAATACAATCACATATATATGTGGTCGTTTTTGTCTAGTTTTTAGCTACAAGCATAAAATGCATTCACTTGACGTACATAACATCACGTGTGTACTTCCGAAAACCTGCCCATCGCTGTATGGTAGACACAATTTAGTCAACCTGAATGTGATCGTATGATATTTTGCTTCATTATATTAATGCAAAGGGACATAACCGAAAAGTGGTACGACTAAAATATAACACGTCACGACTACGTTTCATAGATCAGATGATGCATCAAAGACAAGATAATTAATAAATACTAGTAGCAGATAATATTTATTCATATTAAATATGAAATCGAGTGTTGGGGAATGAGTGCATTAGTAAATAACAACTTTTGGGTAGAAATGTGTTTGTCCATTGTTTAGTTCAACCATCTGTGATAGCATGCTTTTAACGACTCCCGTAGGGTTCTACGATTGTTCAGGGGAACAGGGGCCTGGGAACGTTGAGCATCAATGTAAAGGCCTATTGATATAGTTAGGATACCACGGATATTGTATATACCCTGTGCAGATGAACCGTGATACTGTTACGCAATGTCACCACTCTGACAACCCACACACAACGCCAATGAGTACAGATAACGAACCCCTGGTAATTTACACGCGCCCGTGTTAAAGTGTCTGGTGGTTGATTTGCAATGATAATTACTTGTTACACACTCTCGAGGCCCCCTATATTAGTTGGTGATCATATTAGCAGATTAGACTCTAATGTCACGTGCAATTAGCTTCGTCTAATAACCAATGCCACGCCATCATGACACTCGAAGCACAATGCATGCATTTGTACCAAAGTTAAGGCATCGAATATGTATTCGACGGAATCTCCTAAAATATTAATAGCCTAGAAAAGTAGATAATTTTAGTTGAAAATGAAATATAAATATGATACACACTGTAGCATCTTTAATACTGCATGTTTGAATTGAATTGGAAATGTGTACAAATATTATAAAGAAACGAACATTTGTCACTGAGAACTGACGGATGTTAAGCAAGCATAATATATTTAGCTGAAGTTTCGACGATGGCAAATAATAAAGCTGTTGATCTCATTCTATTTAGAGGACAAGTTGCTTGGCCGAAGATAAACCCCTGCAATCTCTACACAATAGTTATTTTAATATTTACAACTACTATTTGAACAATGACTATTTTGTGAAACATTGAACTCTTGGTGTTGAGAAAACGAAGAGGTGACCAGATCCGTGAAGATCGGTTTGGTTAGATGTTATCCGGTACTTTAATTGCAGTCAATAGTTAGAAGAAAAGGCGGGGGTGAAGACAGACTTCAATAGCAGCACGGCAGCAGAGCGGGAGAACATCATCCTCAGATACACCAGGCCTCGAGATTGTCAAACCTTTTGAAATCGTACTTAAATAAGCCTGCTTTTGATATTAGTAAAGTCAGGGTGACGCCGGAGAAAAGACTTACTAGTATTTGCCACAACACACTGTCAACGCCGTTGATCATGGCGAGATTACGAAACGTTTTGTGTACGATTTAATGCTGACATTATATATGGGGATTTGTGAACAATACTTTGAGTTGAGCATGAAATCCTACTAACAAGGTGTAGTAATCTTTCAGGCCTATACCTTCGTGATGATGACAGTGCAGATACGTTACATATACTCCTGACATCGGTCTACTCTTAATGGAATAGCCATGTATCTATAGAGAGGTGATGATACCGGTGAACGCGGGATCGCGAAGAAGAAAAGGACAGTAATACAGTATACAGTATACCGTGATTTCCTCCTGATAGCCAGCGGGTAATACGGTAAATAAATTAATTTTGAGATGATGCATGTGTTGGAAATAGTTAACGTATCCGTTTGCGTTGATGTATTTATCATACTTAGCAGTCGTGTATCCTGATCATGCACATATAGTCGTTCCTTAGTTAGGAGAGCTGAAGAGGTTTTATTTTAAGTTTACAACATGTCTGCATCTGGGTATGCGAGAGCGCGCGTGTGTGTAACCGTCGGACGTATATTCGATATTTTCATAAGAAACAATGCAGTCACCGTTTGTGCAAATAAAAACCAGCCCAACCCCATATGGATAATGTCAATGTTAGTAAGTGACATAACTATATAATATTATTGCAATGTTTCGTAAACTGCTATCTTCACCGGTGCCTTATCTTGTCATTCGTACCTAGTAGGTAGGCAGCGATTAAAACAATAACCATTCTAAATACTCATCACGACGACTGAGTCATGACGACTGATCATGAGTCTGACCTCATCATCAACACCGCACAGCTCGTATGATGTCAATTATGTTCATTAACATCTGTTGCAGATATTGATAATGAGGTACGTCAACCAAACATCCCTGGTCGTGTGCCGGGAACCATGAGCAATGAGCTGGAACAAACGTCCTCTGGCTGCTCGAGCTCCTGTAGCAGATCCCTTGGCCAGACACCGTGCAGTCGAGCCAGATTCATACAGTCGGTATCCACCTCACATCCACCTCACTGCACTGTGCTCATAGTAGAGAAACAAGCATACTAATATACACTTATTGGCGCGCCGCAGGCTATTAGGACGACTGTTTGTGTTACATCTAGTATAATGATTTTAATACAGCAGCACGTGGCCCAGCACTGTTGCCGTCAGTATTGTTGTGATAGCTATGTTGATATTATTATATTATTTTATCGCTTTACCCTAGCAATTATGATCATTATCAAAGCAAGTTATATTATGTGGGTAATATCTGTTGCAAAATTAATGTCGTTATAGGGTAGGTAATAATTACAATTGAATTCAGCTGTTAATTTCTTCTCGATTATGGATTGCAAGGGGCATTGCAAGACCAGTGAATGTGTACACGGTCATTAAAGAACGTAACCTGATAGACACGTAGAGTCTGGATTATTTAGCTGTGTTATGTGGTGCCATACCTCAATTCCACACAAAAGGACAAACAATACTGACATTACTATTATTAATTCGTTGCATACATTCGTGGCATTTCTTGTTTGTGTTATCTCGACGCACGTTCTGTGTTGTTCTCTAAAGTAGTGTATTGGAAATGACAACGTGTCAGTTAACCTGCTGGTAGCCAGTTCTTTTAGTTAATTAATATGAATATCACACGACACATAAGGAAAGTATGCATGCCTCTCTCCGTCCCTCCACACCCTTCTATCTATTCTTCTCATTCTCTCTCTCCGTCTCTTCCTCATCTCCCTATCTCGTTGGAACCATGGAGCCATGCCCCCTCTCTCTTTCTCTCTTTCTGTATATATCTCCCTCGCTCTCTCTTCCTCTCCTTCTCTCTTTCACTCGGTCTATCTCCATATCTATCTCTCTCCCTCCCTCCATCATCTCTCGTTCTATCTTGCTCTAGTTATCTCCCTCTCTCCCTCTCTCGTTCTTCCTCTCCCTACCTCTCTCCGCCCCCTTTCCCTCGTTCTCTGTGTGAATTCTAAAATAAGTAATATGTCTTCATAATGTATTTAAAATATTAAAACATCACCAAAACGACAAAAGACTAGAGTACAACCATAATTGAATACGATCTATCCAGCCAGTTACTATCGTCCTCCAGAATTTATGTTTCCAGAACACCTATTCCAAATATTGAGTTGATTCGCGATTTTAGAACAATAATTCTATGAAAATACATATTTCGTTTGATGTTAACTGTTCATAGAGTATGTGCCCTACATGACTGTTGACAGCTGTTGCGCTGTGTCACTATTATCTGACTTCTCTGCTTCGATGCCAATACTGCCTTGTTCGCAGATCATACAGATAGTATCTGCTTCATTTTGAAAACAATAGATGCTCCCGGACTGTGACAAGGCTGTAAAAATTGGCTCGTTCAGCCGGAAATAATGAAATTTACAAATGGCGGCCAGGACCTAACATGGCCCCTGAACAATCCCAGGAGATAATATGAGGGAGATGTTTTTCTAACGTAAGGGCGCATTGTTTCTCCCGATGTAACACATTGCATTTCTACATGATTTACGACCTGGGTTATTAGCATAAACAGTCATTATCACGCTTACTCTTAATTAACTACGTAGTCGTAAGTTATTTCCACGCAAGTTGATATTTTTTGTTGGATTTCGATGGTGTGGCAACGAGCAATGTACGAATAGTACATAGTCGTAATACCGGTCTACTGAAGAAAATTAATAACCTAAGAACCGGCAGATATTTTTTGGGAAGCTTTCTACCAAATTTCGGAACTTTGCTCGAGGAATCTGGCACCATTCTTCTTCCCAATATGTCTGCATGTTGTTGAAGGGCACCTAAAGCCTGTACATCTTTAGACATTCTTCATTGTTACACAAATACAAAGCTAAATATATAATTTTTTTAAAGGCTACTGACCCTTTATTAAATGTGATGAGTATATATTAATAATAGAATGGGTTGTTGCTAAATACATAAAGAACAAAAAAGGCTACTGGCCCTTAATTAATTTTGTTGAGTATA
>JAUTBQ010177643.1:0-11221 GCA_032361185.1 Lepetodrilus ovalis
TGTTCTTTCAGAATATGTAATAACCCCGATAGTGACCATTTTTCCCTATGCAAGTATGATCTTGCCCCTTTAATTTAGCCAAGAATTGTTCAACGTTTCCAGGCTCCTGCCATTCTTCAAGATTTTTCTTTTTTCTTCCCTTATTTACTTTTTTTTTTTAACCGTTGCACATTAGGTACAATGTGCATGAAGTAATAATTTGAAGTATTTACATGTTTGTTTTCTTCAAGAACTTAGTTTGTAGACGCATTGGGAGAAGAATAGCACCAGATAGAATTCCTTGAGCCGATTTCCGAAATTTGATAAAACAAACTGAATACACATTGAATATCATATCACCTGCTATTTTAAGTGGTTTATAGATATATCAGAAGTAAATATAATATTTATACTATCATACATCCAATTATTTATCCAGTACGACATACCCAGACTCCCAGTAAGATATGTCCAGTACGATGCAATCAGTATGACATAGCTAGTACGATAGGTGCAGTACGATATATCTAATTATCACATATGAGTTTGGGAGTCCTATAAATCCACACTATAAATATAAATATTGTCACTAGTGCATTAACACTAGTGCAATAACACAATGGATTAGTACAATTGTATTCATACGCGATGTTAACGTGATTTTGGACCTTATTTAGAGATTGTTTGGACTACATTTGTAGAATACAAAGTTAACAGATTTCTTCAATTAAACATGCTAAGACATTTATTAATATTTATACTTGGAACTATTTTATGCCTGCTCACTTTAACCCAGTTCAAAAGATATTTTCCTATAAAGTGTTTCTAACTTAAACTCTATAATACAATAATTTCTACAGTTATGTGATAAATAGAATCTGTCAATCGTGTTCATATATTTCTGAATTTATTAACCACGTTGGCCCAAAAAATAAAATCCTATGCTTGACAGAGCCCTATGGAATCGTTTCTGCCAAGGAGTTTAATAAATAACCACTCATATGAAATCCTCTATTTCTTAGTGATATAGCCAATAAAATATTCCTATACTAACTGATGTTCCTTGTTAATTATATAACGTGAAATGTAGAAAGCTATGTGTAGTACGTTTATCCGATTTATCATCTAGCAGAAAGTTGAAAATGGACATTATTTGCACTGTTTGCCATTTGCTTCTAAAGATATGTTTTCTTTTGCTAAATAGTATGTGCATACATAAACAATAAAATGTTATTTATTAAGATTTTACCAAATTACCTTGAAGTAATCAGCAATAACAATGTAATTCAAGTAAGTTTATGACAACAAGCGAGTATACAGATGTGCTGTGTATCATGCTACTTTGCCTGACTAATTATGCAAATTAGGGAGCTATTTTCACCTGACGGCATTTTCATGTGACGTCATACTACTATGTATGAATGCTATTCTATGGAAATAGTAAACAATATGACACTATTACGATAGAAGATTAAATGCTAATCGATGGGGTTTAATATGTTCACAGTTTGTAATAAAAATGAGAATAGTTATAAGAGGTTGTTTGGGTTGGGATTTCTTTTAGTATTTATCAATGAGTGAAGTAGTTTACAAGTTACTACGCCGAACATTAAAACCAATTCACGCGTTGATGTTTTCATCTTACAGAGAAGTATTTAAGCTTGACATTAGATGATAAAAAGATTATTATTCTCGTGTCTTCAGATATCGTATATATCCTGCACTTAGGGACAAACTCGATGAATTAGACTCGCTATTCATCACGATATATATCCAGTACGATATATCGTACGATATCTCCACTACGATATTGCGATATTTGTTGCTGTTACCTATTTTTAACATCTAGAGCCCCAATGGTCACCGGTGAACCCTTGTAATTAGAAAGTGAACCCCGTTGTAGTTAGAAGGACTGCATTATTAACACTCATTATGAAAACTCAATGCTACGACGAAAGCCCAGTGTTCCATTCGTGACCCAAAGTGATGAGTCGAACTCACAGCAGCTCTCGCGTTATGTTATGCCCAATGCGGTACCGCATATGATTTTTTTCGAACCTAACAATCCTAACAATTATTATTAAGTCAGAGTTCACTTACCCCCGGCTGGCTTGTGCACGTTGCCGTGGTCCACTCGTTGTTTGTCGGCGGAAGCACTGATCTGGTTGTGCGTGGGTCCGTGACCGTCGACCTTGGGCGCCGGCTTGTGGTCATGCCCGTGACCGCCATGTCCGGACGGCTTCTCCTCCACAACCTTCACCGGCTTTTCCACCACCTTCACAGGCTTCTCCACCACCTTCACTGGCTCACTCGACCCCGTCGATCCGCCGCTGCTTTTGGATTTCTCCTCTTTCTTGGGCGGGTTGCTGGATCCTTCCGACCTCCCGGACGAGTCTCCGAGTCCCCCTTTGGAAAACGGAAGCTCGTTGAGGTTGTCCGTGCGTTCCCAGGAGGCCGGGTCCACGTGACTGGGGCGCCACCATGGTCGAGGGGTGGGCTGACCACTGCGTTGGACATGGCTGGATCCGGTGGACCCGTGGGAACCACTGGAGACTCCAGATGATGATTTCTCAACCGTCGAGGCAGACTGAGCTATTTTTTCTTCCTGCTTCCCGCCACCGAGCTTGTACGTACAGTCTGCCGAGTCCGGCCAGTCGCAGGTCTGGGTCTGCGTGTTGAAGTGCAATCCCCCGGGGCAGTAGAACTCGTACAGCTGCCCTTCTAGACATCTCGTGAACGCTGCAGGATCCGAGGAGTGACAAGCAAAGGCGCCGTGGTCGCTACACTTGACGTCCAGCCGGACTGCCGCCGAGCCTAGGCCGACCAGCACCGCTCCTAAAACAAGCTTGAGAATCATGGCGTGCCTGTTGAGTAATGCTCCTGGAAAATGTCCTTGTATGATGTCAAAACACTGAGCTAGCACTCCTGTCGTGTGTATGTGTGTGTGTATCAGAAGCTAGTCCACCTGTTCACTGCTCGAATGATCGGCTGTATCTGTCTTCAACATGGGAAAGGAGGGCTTTTATAACGGGCACAAAACACACACGGCCGAGAGAAACCATTCCAACCATTGTTTACATGTTTGTCTCAGATTTAACCACTTAGTTTTCCTCAGACAAACAATAGGTTTGGCAGACAAGCAACTCACGTTTTCTTATCCTGGTCTTTGCCTGCACTTGCCTACACTTGGGAGAGATACAGGATTGGGCCAAGTAGCAGCTGACACAACTGGCAGCAGGTCTTCCCCGGCCATTCAACCAACCAATCAGACGTCGCTCTCCGGAACCCACCAATATTATTGGTGGAAGAATTCAACCTTCAAATTTCGCATGATCCCTTACTCAGGCATTGTCAAAGTCATCATATTGACCTTCCATATACGATCCCGCACCTTTCCCCTCTATCCCTCCTAGCCCCGAGACAAGATAAGCCCTAACAGAAGCAATAGCCGATAGATTTTGTTGTAAACGACTTAGCCAATGACATATACTATTCTCATTTCTTCTATGACTTACACAATTAATTTTATTTTATAGATTTAAAGTCGGATCGCATTGAATAAATAAAATGTTCTAAGATTATGAATTCCTTGAAATGACGTAAGCGGATTTTTTTTAATGGGAAAACCGCCAATATATTTTTTTTAATTGGAGGTTTCTCGTTTAATTTCCTTAACTCGAATAATTGTTTCGATGTTCTTGGTCAAGAAATATGTTCACACTCGATGTCTTGAAATGCGTGAAGGTATTAACTAAGAAATGTCAAATTTAGATCAGCTATGCCTGTACTCACGACTAGTAGTAGATCTTGTAGTAGATCGCTCGTAAAGAGGCTAGACCAACCTTGAATAGGTCAAAGGTTACTAACGGAGATATTATATTCTGATGCAATTAATATTTTTTTCAGACGTTTTTCTTATCTCTAACATGTTAACCACCTTTCCAATCCCCCAAAATTATTATCCATTCCCTCCAAACTTTCGCTCACCACTGAGTCGTGACGTGATACTGAAGCCAATTTTATGAGCGGAATTCCCTCCCAATGCCCTATGATAGTTTGGTGTTCTAATAAGACTGTGTTAAAACATGGGAAATTCTGGGGTTTTTAAAACGTTAGTAATTGTCGGTATAGCTTCTTATTGTTATGTAGATCTAATTGTGGTTTTTTAGATTTGTTCTTAGTGAAATTAGGTAGACAAAATGTATATACTAATATATAAAATATAGAAACTAGCAATATTGCGTGCAAAGATGAGCTAGCTATTCTAAAAACAACATTTACGTTAAACGTGGACACCTGATACCAGGGGAAATAGTTAAACCTGTGTTTGTTCCCCAATGCCTGGAACAAAGCTGGATACTATGGAGTATTCCTTTAATCATTCAGATTTTATTTATTATAAGATTATAAGATATACCACATAAGTTAATAATAAATACAGTTATCAAGTAATAAAACTGAAACTATTATAATAATGGGGTGACATATATTCATACGCGAGATACTAAAGCAAAACATTAGACATGCAAAACAATCAGAAGAAATATGTTTCTATTTATTTGTAAACAACGGGATACATTTTTAAGCAACGAGTTACATTTGCACACGTACAACAGCACGACTGGACTGCACGTAATATATTGACAGTATGGCAGCCATGAACAATATTTAAGCAGGTTCTTTTGGAAGCATTGAGAGAAACAGATGATTCTGTTGAGAGCCTCCCAAACTCTCAGGCACTGTGTTTCTTATTTATCATTGATAAAACATTAAATAAGCGCATCTCCGCGTGCTGTGTGGTGTCTACGTTACATGACTCGGACCGTGAGAACTCGGCCTCGTCACGGCATCCATGTAGATATTGCATTTGATTTTGAAGCATGTGCACATGCATTGCATTCCATTGAAATACATCCCGAATGGTGTCGATTTGTTTCACACTCTTATTTATCTTACTAGAACTTACGACTTTATGATATTTGTTTTAGCTTCTGTATTCATTGCAGGGACTAGTCTGATCAAACGGATCTGAATAAAAATTATTATGGTGATGATGATGATGGTGATGATGATGATGATGATGATGATGATAATAATACTAATTATAATACTACTAATTATAATAATATTAATAACAATGATGATGATGATGTTGATGATGATGATGATGATGATGATGATAATAATAATAATAATAATAATATTATGAGGATAATAATAATAATTATAATAATATTAATAATAACAATAATAATTATTACTCTATAGTATAGATATAAATGTATATAATTTTAATATAATGTTGCATAAATGTTCTAGTTAACGTTCAGAGTTCAGTCACAGTGTGTATACATTACTCGGATGTATGATGTTTCGACTCCAGTACATTTCGCCCCCAGTCAGTTAGCCCCCTGTCAGCAAACAATCGTGAGTCCAATTCGCGTCCAAATCTGAAGCCAATCCCGTCCAATGTTAAACTTGAGCCATAGATTATTGGAGCAGAGAGAAATACCTGAAAGCTGTTTCGATTGCACGTCATTTCTGTGTTTTCTGTGAGAATTGCTGCCCCTTTTGTTAGTCGGCTTGTACGGGGTCCAACCTTTATTCCTAATGACCAGCATTTCCAACCGAAAGTTAAATACTTTATATCTTGAACCTATAGTTAATGTAACCCTCTCTGTGTTGAAATATACACGTCAGATTTAAAGTCGCAGATGGTTGACCTAAATAATAGACAAACAAATGTCTATAGACTACTTTCGTTTGATTTGTCCACCTAAAAGTTGTTATTTACTAATGCACATATTCCTCAACACCCGATAGTTATTACAAATTTCACATTTAATATGAATTCAAGTTACGAAGCATTAATTATCTTATCTTTGATGGATCAACATATCTGTGAATGATCGTAATCATGTCATTTAATAGTTTAGTCGTAATGTCCCCTTGCATTAATATAATAAACCAAAATAGCATATATCGTGGAATGGATTGTGTCTACATGACACAGCGGTGGAAAGGTTTTTGGAAGTACAAACATGATTTTTAGGTATGTCAAGTGAGTGTACTTTGCAGTTGTAGATAAGAACTAGTCCAAAACTACCATAAATATATGTGATATTACTGCTTAAAAACCATAGGTATTATAATTAAACGTCGCGTATGGGTGAAATATTTCATCTGTGACGAAAACAATATTTCATTCACCAATTCACTTCGCCTATATCCGATACTATCGGCGCTCGCATGTCTTACCAAGGTGATATCAGATCGCATATCTTAAACTAAGTGATTGAATAAACTTCTTACATATACAAAAATTAAATATAAATAATTTCAGGCAAAAGTTCGTCTGGGAATTAAAAGGATCAACTACTGATCTGTGAAAGCGTTTAAAACAAGCGTACAGGCAATTGGATATACATGTACAAATGGGTTTCAAGCAGCAAGATAATATTTGTATACAATATTTACACTTTACAAATATGCTAATAGTTTTATACATAGTATTACTAGGCTATTACTAATTAAGAATGTAAACTATAGAAATCAAATTTACATTAGTTGTAATGGTTGTATATATTTCCTATAACAACATTGCTCTGTTCTAAATGTATTATGTCATAAATATAGACCAATATAGCACCCAGGGATACTTATTACGTTCTAACTGCATAGTACTCCTGGCACACATCTAGGGGAAACTTGTCAAAAAGCCAACCAATGAAATCATTTTTCCGACGATTTTGCTGTACAAATATATCCAATGAAATAGCGTGTATCATTCCTGCTAGTAAATTGCTAGTCACATGTATCTAGCCTACATTGGAATTACGTCCATTTGCTAATGTTTTTAACTCTTTTTTATTGGTCACTGAAAATGGCTCTATTTTTAGCTCATTGGCTGTTTGCGGAAGTTTTCCCCTAGTTGTGTGCCAGGGGTACTATGAAGTCAGAACGGTGCGAGGATGAACATAGACTGGCCTGCTTTTCTTACGTGAACCACTATTTTATTATTATGGGACATTGGGAGGGAATTCGAGCATTAAAATTACATACTGTAGAGCCTGTGACTTGATTGAAGGTAGGCTAAGGTTGCAGAATGTGTACATTGGCCCCAATCGACCCAGCCATGTGACCCAGATGTACTTGGCACCAGTCGAAAGGAAATCAGTTACGGGGCCTAGTTCTTTCCTCGTTCGTGGAGCCCAGAGCCTCGATTTGATTTCTGCCAACTGACCTTGACGTCAATTTCAGATTTGTTTCTAAGGAATGTCTTTACGCGGTTTTGAAAGGGTGTGAACTGCCTGATTGTAATTTGTTGGCGTATGTTCTGTTTGCACATCGTCCCTGCTGCAAACCCGTGCAACTATGAGAATGTTCCTGTTAACGTAGTGCCCTCACAACTCCACACAGCAAACCTCTCGTGTCTCCGTGATATGACGGCAATGCACGCGATGGCTAATTTTTAGTGTATTTCAAATATCTTGCAATATTAATACAGTTACGTGTTGCGTCGTGGATTCATTCATTCAGAAATAAAGGCCAATATTTATTTGAATCATCATTTGTGTATAGATGGCATTGTCCAAGACACAGGGAATTCTCATATTCATATGAATGTTAATTTATTACTAAATGTATTAAGCGAGTTGGCATAACTGATATTATGATATTATACGAGGCTGTGTCAAACATACTATCCTTTTTGTCAACGAGTTGAATAAATTCAGTAATATGAACAAGAATATGAGATGATATTTATTACAGAATTGTATAAAACATTGTGATATCGATTTCACAAACACGATACAGGCAACTGTCACAAGAACGTTTAATAGTTCCAGATAAATGTGTAAATCTTAATAAAAAAAAAGAAGACAAATCTGCGAGCATATAGAATAATTATATTTCTATTTTATCCTCATATTCGATAAATTAAGTCATATGGAGCATATTTGTAACAGATACGAAACGAGTTTGAAAGCGTGTATGAATACAATTATAGAATATTGTGATTATGCCATTATGTTATTTGACTAGTGAAATATTTATTTGTCCATATAACTATGTACATGTGCAGTGAGCATAGCATAAGACCCGTCGTTGTATAGATCGAAGATTTCAAATACATGTACGTGTATATCAATTATGAATGCAATGATTGTTAGTAATATTGATATAGATCTAGGTTTGTTTTGCTGCGATATGGTGGGGTTTTTTCAATGCGCATGAGTAGTATTCCATAAAAGAAAATCAATAATTAAGTTATAATAACCACGAAATTATTTCAGATTCAAATAACATTATCGTTTTCAATGTGAAATATCACTTCATAACTTAATTTTGGCTCATGAAATGTCAGGTCCAAAGTGGTCAAATTGATAATAATATAAATTATACTGAGAAATTCCGAAGCATAAATTAGAATTATTTCAGAAATACAGTTTATATCGTGTATTGATGAACATTCATATTTGTAGGAATAGAAGTTTATAGAATTTTAACCTCCAAAAACCGTGGCGTCACGAGGCCAAATCTGCCATGAATTAAACTGCAATGACAATTAGTCGATGATATGATCATCTTGCCACTGAAATACTTGATAGATGATAGACGAAAGGTAGAAATGCATGATGGTTTGACGAATTATTATATTATTTAAATTATTTATTCACAGACTTACTTTGTTAGAAAATAACGTCCAATTACTAAATATTATAGCCATGGTATAAATACTTCATACGTATATAAATAGATGCTACCACTGCTTGTAGAGTGAACTGTTTGCCAAGAAGACGGCTTTAGACAATACACAACATAATTCATCGAATCTAAAGTTTTTCATCTTTTTATAGAAGGTTTTTATCAAGGCGTATAGCCGTAGGACGGCATGGTTAAAGTGTATCGCGGTGATATGAAAGTTTAGCATCGTCTGGCTGTAGAAACACGTGTTGTTAAGCCGTCGATAAAGGTTTTCAGCAACGTGGTAAATATCATACACTAAATTCATTTTCGTCATCAAAATATTCTGCCGCTTTGAAACTGTTTTTCACATTATCGACGCTGTTCCAATAAAATGGTGGCATATAAACTACAATTTTTAAAATAAATGTTTTAAAAAACGAGGAGAAAGAATTCCCAAAGCCATACCCAGTTATGCTAATACTTGTTCTCACATTTACATTCAATTTTGCGATGATTTTTTAAGTCTGGGTTATTCATATTGAAATTCAGTATTTACTGCTTGAGAATTGACTTCTGTCAAATATGTTGAACTGCCTTCAAAGAAAACATTTCACAAGACACATGTTTATTAGCTTGCACAGCCAAACAAACGACTGGATCTTTGGTCATGATATTTGCAATATTTCTTGAGCGACTTTTCTTGGTTTGCTGATATTAATTTGTTACTCACTAGCATCGCTAACTAATTAATACTAATTACTAAATTTGTATGAATACAAGAATTGGGTTTTAAATATTCTTATGAGGAATTATATTAATGTAATACACTATTCGTGAGCTTCATTTATGTGAATGTGCATGTTCATAGTAAATAAATGTGTGCCTATTATTTAGCATAGCTAGGCATTGTGTCTTTCTCTTTCGTAAATAAATTAAGCGTTGTTCATGACATTGCTAACACATGTCAATGACAGACTACTGGTAATAAACACATCTCTATGACGGACTACTGGTAATAAACACATATCTATGCCAGACCACTGGTAATAAACACATCTCTATGACGGACTACTGGTAATAAACACATCTCTATGACGGACTACTGGTAATAAACACATCTCTATGACAGACCACTGGTAATAAACACATCTCTATGACGGACTACTGGTAATAAACACATCTCTATGCCAGACTACTGGTAATAAACACATCTCTATGCCAGACTACTGGTAATAAACACATCTCTATGACAGACTACTGGAAATAAACACATCTCTATGACTGAACTGTTCCACTTACGCATTGATGAACAAACACGAGTTAGGGTCGACCGATGATTTTATACATGTTAAAGGCATATTATCACAGATGGTTGACCTACTTACGCTTGATTTGTCCACCAAAACGTTGTTATTTACTAATGTACTTATTTCCCAATAATGGATAGCTATCACAAATTTCATATTTTACATGAATTCAAATTACGAAGCATTAATTATCTTGTCTTTGATGAATCAACTAATTCGTGAAGGATCGTAATCGGGTCGTTTTATATTTTAGTATTATCACTTTGAGTTATGTACCCTTGCATTAATATAATGAAGCAAAAAGAAATAAGACAATATTAAGGTTGTTTACCATCAGTAATAACTGGCAAAGTCCTATATCATGGGGTTGGCATAGATTTGTGTCTACCATACAGCGGTGGAAAGGGGTTTGGAAGTACAAACATGATTTTATGTATAAAATGAATGTAATTTTCAGTTATGGCTAAGATCGTTCGAAAAGATATACATAGCTGTGATAGTATGCCTTTAATCAATCATAGAAACAATTTAAGAAAAGTCATTGTTAAATATTTGAACATTAAAAAGCTGTTAAAACTGTTGTATATTTTACTATGTCTGTATATTTGGACCATCCTGTCGAAGAATATGTTTTGTACCCTGCCCCAGCCCAGCCATTGTAAATGTTGTACTATCATACTACACATAATCTATGACATTATATAGGGCAGCAAAGCTTACACTATTGTGTTTATTCTTTTAACAATTCATTGATGTGATTGAAATTACATATACTTAGACAAAGACGTAATCTAACTTGTGACAATAATTTCTGATAGTAATAAACACAAGCTATCAATCAATGTTTCCAAGCTTACGTCTATTATCCATAATTGATTAACGCGTACAAAATGAGCAGTCTTCTCTACCTCTCTGTGTTAATCTTTGCGTATTGAACGGTTTATTGTGGTAGAGGTGTGACTACTCAGCTTTATGTTTACCAATAGTCAAACTGGGAGTAGCTATAATGGGAATGTGAACCGTATAATACAATAGTTGGAGCTCGAGTGTTATTAAAAAGTGACTTAAGGGTTGAAAAGCATTATCAGCGAGGGTGTATTATTGTATATTAAAGACATACAATCACATATATTAAAGGCATACAATCACAGATATTTATGGCCGTTCTTGACTAGTTCTTAGCTACAACTACAAAGTACATTCACTTGACATACATATAATCATGTTTGTACTTCCAAAAACCT
>JAUTBQ010177654.1:0-11221 GCA_032361185.1 Lepetodrilus ovalis
TTCTGAATAGGCAGTTTTCCCAGGGTATGTGACAGAAAGTAGTGGAGTCACAATAGCTTGGGTTTTCGAGGATGGGGAGAGAGTGACTGAGAGAGAGCTCATGTGTGTATTGCATGATGTGCTTGTTGTGTAAGGTAGTACATCTGCATGTAAACTAAAATAGTGCTGATAAATGCATTATGTAATACACTGTGTACATACAAATTTAGGGCACTATCTTATTATATTATTTAATATATAAAATTAGTAATTTCAAAAAAAAATGTCTTACCTGAACAAGGGAATTAATTGCCTACTGTTTATGATAGAAGTAAGAGTTACACCCACACTTTCCTCGGTGTATCGGTCAATATCCCTACAGGTTTGGTCATGGGGCCTCACAGGCAGTAGGCTTCCGGTCGAGTACTACATGGCATACCATTTAAATGTAATATTTATGTAATTTGTGGAGAAAAAAATGTATATCATAGTGTAAGTTGTACTAGATTGACAAACCAAATCAATCATAGGGACCCTCATCAGCTGTTTATGCTTTTGGATGAACGTGCTTTTGTTGTATCATGTGTAGGGTCATCATATCCACAGGACTTTCTTGAATCAAACATAACGAGATAAACAAATGGTCTTATCTTCAGTCGGCTATTTGGTCCCGTGGTAGTGACTGTCAAATCAAGATATGTTTTGACTGGTTCGATCCCAGATTCGGGCACATGTATTTCATGAATTTCAGGATACATGAAATACAAATATGTACAACTCAGTGAAGGGAAAGTGTTGGTGTATTTCCGATATTCCTACACTTTCTCTGAAATGAATGAATTAATATATACACCTACACTTAGAACAATGAAACCATGGTAACGAGACCAGAAGACGTATAAGGCACAAGTATATTCCAAATATTATCATACACTATGTAATGATCTGTTCCAAACTAAAGGAAATAAGTTAGGTGGCAAGTATTTCAATACATGTATTTCAAATGCAACACACCAATATGACTGCAGGTAAATAAATAACTGTTGATAGGTGACATTACAACGTACACATATTAATACACAAAGACTAAGGTGGTATTTCTTTTTCATTATTTACTGAAAATTAATAATGAGTATTTTATTTTTTATTTTTTATTAATTCTTTTATTAAACGTACACATAAACATCGCATTGTATTGTCCACTACCATTTCATAGAAACTATTTCACATAGTATGATAGTAACAGCACACTGACATCTCTACAAGGTATCATTCAAAGGGAAGTAAACGTAGGTGGCAAGTATACCTTATGAAGTATACCTGGTTGCCATGGCTGCATATAAACAGTTGACATGGGACACAGCACAGCAAGGCCAAGACAAACTATATCACACTGCCCACTCATGCTGACACTGTTATGTATTGTACTGTAGAGTACAAGCTCACCGGAGCACCGGTACAAGCTCACCTGAGCAGCCAGCTAATTCTTGGAATTTCACATTCCGTTGAAGTAAATCATTCCTAATCCATGTTAATTATCATGTGTAGCCTAGGCTACTATATATGGATTGATGTGTGTTTCCTAACCTAACACTATTCCTCAGATGTGGTGTTGCATGTGTAGTGACAATGTAGATACTATTGATTTGATTAACCCTTCAGAGTTAAAGAGTGCTATTGAGGAGATTAGTTACTAATACATATATATGTAGGATGTGAATGGACTGAAATATTGACATTTTAGATTAATAAATTATTTTGTGTATTCAATGTGAGAGTAAGGCTCAAATAAATATTAAAATTAAAATGTTATTTTAAAAATAACCTTACACCTACTGATATGCATAACATATTCAAATCTCACTGTACTGATTGCAATGGAATTTCTTTGGTAAATATGTGATAAATATATAAGCATTTAATCACCCGGTCTGTATGCTCATGGCATTGTATTGATTACTGGCTGGCTGGATCGTTAAACAAGCTCTATAAGTTGTACTGACCTACTTACTATCAAGGCCCTCAGCCAGGGTGGCTATACTGTATGCCTATACATGTATAATGGTCAGCCATGCTGGTAATCTGCTATTTTGACAAGTCTATGTGACAGTTATTGTGACAGTCTTTGTGACAGTCTCTGCGTGTGTCATTGTGATAGGACTGCTGCTTCCAGTGAAAGTGTACCCAGCTCTGTGTGACGAGCTTGTCATTGTGCATGTGCGAGAGGATTGCCAAGGCAGTGTGTAACCTCTGTCGACGGCTGGACTTTAGGTGTTTCTTGTTTCTTGTCAGAGGTACCTCTTGTTACCCATTGGTTGGTAAACTGTAGTTGCTTATATTGTTTCGATATTAGTGTTGGTTAGTGCATAGTTTGTGTGGCATTTCCTCAGGAAAAGTGTTTCTAGCAATCATTGACTGCTGTTGCCATGCAACCAACTAATGGACTGCTAATGGCACTATATGTGAATGGATCATCACCAATTTGAGGGACAAGTTATTTGAATCAAAACACGTTACGCAATACGGGAAGTTTTCACAAGCCAGGATTATATCTAGCGCTTAAGACAGAGAAAGAGAACTAATCCATTGACAATGCCACAAGTTCGAGTACTACAGAGACGAGACGAGCCCAATGTCCGGGTGAAGGTGGATAAAAATAAAGTGGGAAAAGGATATTTCATCACTTATGTCAAACACAAGAAAAAAACTTTAAAAATATCTGCTGAGATGGTTGGTATTGTATTACTAGTATCACAGTTATTAGTTCCATGTCACCATTCTGTCTGCTATTGTGAAAGTAAAAATAGTATTTTTCTCATTGGTCAATATTACAAAATGTGATTTCAGTTGGTTACTGGTATATGATTGGTTTTTGTTTTGCTTTTTTGCTTGACTATATATATATATATATATATATATATTGTATATATTACTGTTGTTTTAAGTCTGTTTTATTTATATAACATACTAAGTAGATAGATATAGAATTAGAGTCGATATTCTTTTGTATTTTCAGAAGCTCACTGGCAACGGTAAAGATTCTACTGCTACTGCAATATTCGAGACTCCCAATTATGGCACTATGACAAGGCAAGGACCTGGAATTAAAGATCAACCTCTGACAGTGGTGGGTAAAGAACCAGAGGATACTTCCCAGGAGGTTGAGATGGATCCGGAGTACAAAGAAATGCGATTCAAAACTAAGAAATATAGAAATAGAATGACCATGGCAAAGGTGAAGGGTGTCCTATCCAAACTGCGAGGTCATATTGTGATTGCAAGAGAGGACAAAGATGGCTTATATTACGAAGGTAAGAAGCATGCAGTTTGTGTATTACACACTCTTATTTTAACTGTATCAAACTATTAAATCATGCATCATTTAACCATTCATCTAGCTAACACATCATGTGCATAATCATAACTAAATCTTTTGGCATGATTTTCATGCTTCTTCATTTTTAAACACATTGATAAATAATTAAATGTTTACTCATCGAAAATGGGTTAATGTGAAAGATTCCCACAGTGATGTTAAACTCCATAATCACTCACTCACTCACACACTCTGGCATGATAATGATAATGCGGACATGTATAAAATCAGTTCGTACCAAAATCAGTTCAAGTCATTCCCGGGTCGTTTCATACAGGTCGTTTCACACTTACTTTCAGGTCGTTTCGCGCTGTTTTCGTGTCGTTTTGTACCGTAGTTTCGGTCCATGTGAAATTTTGTTTTCATCTACATAAAACGTCTTTTCAAGATCGTTTTAGTTTTTGGAATATTCGTTTTTTATCCGAGATGATATTATTAGTATGGGAAGAATATGGCACCCATGCGTTTGCGTTACGTGTTTGTAAATTTTCGCCTCTGTGCTTTTCTAAACTCAATATTCATTGTCAAAGTTGTCATCAACTACTATCATATATCTCGGTTTTCATTATCCATGAGACTTCGAGATTATAGAGCATCAGCTGCATGATCATTTATATATAGCGGAATGAACTTCGTTATATATTCAAACTAAAACAAATACAAAAATTGATATGATAGTTTATTATGTATCCACGATATATATATCCATGATAAACTGTCATTATACAGCATAACACTATACATTACAAAACAATACAGACATTACCATTATACTAGTATACAATAGTACAACAAACACAATGAATGCAGACCAAATCATGTGAATACAACAAGATACATTTTATTATTTAAAAAATAATAACAAGACGGTAAATGCAATGAGATTATACACTGTAGTTGTGAAAACACTGATTAACCTTGCACCAGTGGCAGTAGCGCAAGCACATTGGCTCGCTGATACCGGAAATATGATGCATCCGTAATACAATATCACCCATGGATATGAGGATTCTTCAAAGAACATGAAAGGGAGTATTCTCTACTAACTGTATTACTAAAAGACATTGATTTTAAATATCGGTACGAAATGACCCGAGAACAGTACGAAACGACCCAGGTGCGAAACAACCCGAAATGTTGCGGCGAGGCGAGAAATGACCCGGGTGAACTGGTTTTAGTACGAAACGACCCGTAACCCCACAAACCAGGGGCCTGTTGCACGAAACTCTTGTAGCGCTACAATAGTTGTAACTGGGCTCCTGCCACAATAGAAAGCGTTGACGTTACAATAGTTGTAACTGGGCTCCCGCCACAATAGAAAGCGTTGACGTTACAATAGTTGTAGCCTACAAGAGCTTCGTGCAACGGGGTCCAGATTAGACGACATGACGTAAGGGCTAGCTTAGCATCCATAGGAATAGTGCATTCCTGATTAGACGGCATGGCGTTAAGGAATAGCTTAGCATCCGTATGAATAGTGTATTCCTGGATTCTTTCCGCGACTCATACCTGAAAAGTTATTAGAATAGTCTTGAGTTTATGGCCATCATTTCCTATTAGCCTTTCAGCAAGAACTCGGATTTACATTCTGTGAGCGGGACTTGGTTATGGACGCATTATGATATGAAAGGAACAGTCGAAATAAATGAACACACGATATTTATAATGAAAGAGTAACGTCACATTAATCATCACTTTTGCAACATTAAAAAGTATCTGATTGTTCACTGGCTGTGGACGAACGACTCAGCTGATGTAGTCATGTGACATCCTGTTCCCCATTAGTTCGGTTGAGAAGGTTGGAACTCTTTGAGGTTAGTACAGATTTATCGGGAAACAGATTCTTCTGTCTCATAAGAAACGTGCAGAGCTGACATCCATTCATCTTAAAATAATTCACAGCAAAAATCAACATATTTTATTTGAACTGTGTGATCACTCTCCTATGTAATTGTAATTTATAATAATAGATGTTACGATACGGGGAAGTCAAGTGCAAGCTATTGAGAAATGAGGGCAGTTAATGTAATCGCAGTATCACAATCCTTTGAAACTATTTCTCATGCGTACACCATTAATATATAATTAATACCCAACAATGTTTAATCTGCATACGAGCTGTACACCGTGTGACCACCGAGGGTGTGTGGACACTACATAGTGCCCGGATGAAGCCAATTCCTAGCCTACTCTTAACTTCCGGGTCCCTTAAAGAGGCGTTGGGAAGACACAGTAGGCATTGCCAAGAACTAGTGCAGAGAGTCAATACTGAGTGTGCTATATATAAGTATAGGGGTAGAGTATTCAGTTGGTTTAGGAATTGAGTGGCACGACTATATGTCCTTACATTTCCGGAAGAGATGAGGATACAGGTACGAAAGGTACACATTTACGAAAGCAACACCTTTTTTTTTTAAATAAGAAAATCGTTGTCCTCCGTATAACAGTATTATCGCGGATAACGGTACTAGTTGGTATACACGATCTGCGTATGATATGGATAGTGTATATACCAGTAGGAGCAGAATGGCGGATTTGAAAAGAAATAAAAAATAAAATACAAATGTACTATTGTAAAATTTCATGAAACGCGAGATCATATTGCAAATGGTATTACGTGGAGGTCTAATGTTTGGAGTTGGCCTATTTTGGACAATATTTAAGTGACATCACGGTGGCCTGTTGGTGATAGGATGAAAAGCCACAGTGCCGAAAACGTTACGGTACAATCTACGAGCCACGTTAGATACTGAGTAACCAACGTATGTGACAACTATCCAATTAGCGTACGTACACATACTGCACCGCCGTATTTAACGTTAGGGAATCTGATCACCACCGCGGGGAGAGGCATACATAAAATGGCCCATCTGACGAGATGACAAACATCGTGACATTCGTCGTGCTGGGACAATGTCGTCGTTGGACGACGTCACGTCACGTCAACACCGCGCTCATAACCCAACACACCTGTCAGCAGCGGCGGCACTGAGGCCATAGACTGAACCTCGTCTTCCCAACTGACGTGAGGCACAACTGACGACCATACATCACACGTATCGCTTTCCACTGTCAATAGGCTTTTAAGAGATTACAGTTCGTCGAAATGATATCGCCTGCATTACAATTTCTCGACTGTCCAACGGATTTAGTGGCTACAAAGCGGGCTGCTCACCGTCGGGACACGCACTAAGTGGCAGACGAGGAGGCCCGCGCTCTCTGCGTTTGATTAACCTATAAATCAGGGAGGAATACGTCGTGTACGGCGTCATATCGTTGGACGGCCGATTTGGAGGGCGCTTGTGAACATGTGAGGACTCATCTGATAACGAAGGGAGCACAACGTGATGAGCAAGCTCTCGAGACGGTCAAATCAGATAAACAAGCATGATTGATGTCATTGTTTATTTGGATGCTAGCGTAAACAGTAAGGAAACAGTGCTCTAATACAGCGATTAACCCTCAGTACTACTAGTAATGCATTGGATTTGATAGATTCTCACAATAGGATTTTAAATAAAAGGTGTCCAGAATTATAATTCGGTTGATTGTGCGCATGCGTGTTCTGATAGTGCTGCATGTGTAATATTGCGAATATAGTATAATGGTGCCACTCAAAATATAATTTAAAAACGTAAATAAAGTATGTTGCATGGCGTTTGTACAAGGTAAACCATCTGAATTATGGCATCTAAAACCTAAATATAGTGTGAATCTTCGGTCTATAAGTGTCAATTGATTGTTAGTCAAATGTGTGGGGACCCTATAACGTAAGTCTGGTTGCACGAACAAGATTTATCCCTACAATAGTTTTAGGTAACTATGTTGACAAGTATTTTGGCGATACAAGTGTCACGCAATTGAGTTGTATTGATAACGAGTTCCTAAAAGATAGACAGTGGCCATGGCACCGAAGCGAACGTCATGAAGGAACTGTTGATGATCCTGATGGTGTATTCAGTTTCTTCTCAATTAGCTACGTAAATTAATCATTCATAAATATCTAGCCCGAATGGCGTGAGCTTTTATGACCAAATCAATGATTTCCCCTAAGAGGGTCATGACCTATTGCATCCTGTTTAGATACCTAATACTGAATCTTACATCAGTACAACACTTGCAACACGACATTTGGCAATTATCACACTTCCGGTGAGCGTATTGGTCTTTCTTCTGAATGAATTCGAAACGATAATTAACCAGCGCGACGAATAAAATAGAAAGGATAGATTAATAAACACATCCGTCGGCATTTAATGGCAGATACGATGTTCCGGTAGTACTAGAGACAATATCGTAGTTGATAGAGAAACACGGATTTGCGTTTGTCTAGATAAAATGGAACGAAGAATATTTACGCCATGGCACTACAGTAAATAGCAAAGAAATCATTTCCGACTACGTGCCTTCTTTCAGGTTGTTTATCAATTAAGTCAATTTCCCGCACGGAATTACTTTACACTACTACGCTGTTGTTTTGCTGTAATGTCACATATGTGTAAGGAAATACGTCGTACGTGTGTTGTGATAGGAAAGCATTTCCAAAATAATGTGTTCTTTTATGTTTGGATTCACTAGAATCAGTAGAGAAGACGTTATTTTATTATAGCCTACATTCTGCACATGTAGAGAAGACGTTATTTTATTATAGCCTACATTCTCACATTTGCATTAATGATACAGTTTGAACAAAACAGTTTAGCTTATGGATTTAGTTTGTACAACCAATGTATATTTACGTCTATGTGCAATCGATTAAAGTCAAACTGCTATTTCCATACAACCGCCCATGGTGATACTGCAAGATGTGACACATAATAATAATAATAATAATAATAATACATATACTACTACTATTATTTCTATTACTACTACTACTACTAACACTAATAATGATAATAATAATAACAATAATAATATGTGGTATATGTTTCGTAGTGTAATTGCATATGTCTATATTTCCACGCATACGGTATAATACGATCGTGTCGTCGACATAGCGTGATTCTGCAATTGAACTACAGTGGTACATTAAGTGGTAGCACTTGTTCATGTATTATGTATCGATAATGTCAGCCACGAAACTAGTACTCTCCAGGAAGTCCCTTAAACTCTGAAACTGAAACTAAAATAAATGAAACATGAACTTCAGAAACAACCAAAGAACGTGTATGTATTAACTCCAAAAGAAAAACAGAAACACAACTAACTTTCGAAGTCAGCGCACAAGGAAAAAAACATAACTATTCGCAAGTCCTCTACCTTGCAAAGTTGTTCAAACATCGATCAACCATCAATCACTCGGACGGACCGGATCTACATCAAGACAGGACCGCAGCAATAACGGGCTGATCTGTGATTGGATTAATTAAGGTATGACTGCCAGACTCCTATATCATTGTACGGAGCTGCGGCACTTCCTCCAAAATAACGACTCCAGGACAGACGTTCTACCTCAAATAACGACCCCAGGACATACGACCCACCTCCAGCATGTGATTGATGCGGGCAGATTTCTAATGAGGGAAGAGAACTGCCCCAACTCTGCATCAAGGGCCTGGCTAACATTCTGAAAGAGGGGTAATTTTCGCTCGTTGCAGCAAATTTTCGACAGCTTATCTAGTGGTCGGGACAAAATATTTGTCGATCGTGAGCGTCGATGGGATTCGATGGGATTAATTGGCACTACTGTGACGACACACTACACCTCGAGTAGACAGTGACACTAGTCTATCCGACAGTGTCGGGGATAATAGCATTAACTGCAAGGGAAAGGTCACCCAAAAAATATTGCCATATTGAATCGACTAATATTTACCAGACGTAATGTATCTCATTCAATCTATTAATATCTAATTATGGCCATACGGCTACGGGAACAACACGAAATAAGCACTTCCATATGGATGGCTAGCATTAATGATCTATCTGATAATATTGTTAATCAGTTATATACCTTGTACATGATGTGATATGAATTCGACTTTATTTTTCTAAATAAAGGCTTCATTTCATTGGCTGACTTACAACTTCCTGTTGCGTGATTCAGACTTCATGATAAATCATTGGTAGAACGGACTCTAATTGGGTGTCTTAGACATTCAAGAGCAGAGGGAAATACCGCAGACTGCTTTAAGTTACGGTATAAACTTCATTAACCGCGTAGCGGGGTTTACTTAATCCTTGAATTCAGCCAATGCCAGGCTCTTCGCGAAATGTGTGGGACGTAAATGAGCAAACTCTGTGCACCGCTAAACTATATGTCGCTGTAAAGAGCGAAGTGTCGGAACTCCACGCTTGATGGATGTGTCCAATTAAGGATTGACTACGAATGTGTTCCTATTCGTTCATTGGACGATGTACGAACATTGAGGCATGAACAGGACTGACATGTAGTTAGAATGCCCCCCATGTCCCATGTTTCTATTGGCATTAGCCATTACAAACGGCGTAGCTATCGCCACGGCAAAAATAGCGTTATGTATCCGGACCAAATATACCCCAGGCCCCGAGATTACGAAACTTTCAGAGTACCATTTCATGTTCAAGCTCAGATGTTATATGCGGATTTATGAAGAAAACTTTGAGTTGAGCATGAAATCGTACTCAGAACAGTTTCGTAATCTCGGGACATGTGGACCCGAGATTAACGTGTTCTGCCAGGATCCATTGTTTAGAATATTGGAACCGGACGCCGCTCCTTATTATATATGAGCTTCCTTCATTATTAGTATTAGTAGTAGTGTTGGAATTACACACTTTGAACTAATGTTCTACTCTGTAAAAAGTTCCTTTGTTGGGGCGACCTAAGATTAGTTTGTTTACGAGTCTTGGATTCACTTTGGATGTATTGATATGAGTACTAGATCTAGTACGGTATATGACATTGTCTAAGAATGTCGCTGAATACGCAAGTACAGGGGACCAGATTACACAGCTTAATTACCTGTTCATATTGTCAATCGTACACTTGTTTTAAGACCATCCACCCGTGAGTAATCATACTTCAACACACATCGTACCCATCACTGATTAAGAAGTTTCGTCATTCAATCCTTACTACGATATGAGCTTACTTCGTGCGGACTGATATATAAACAACGTAGACTGTTTACGCTCAATTTGTCATTGAATCCGTGTCACTGCGCGGTCAGGGTGTAGTCCTACACGCCGTCTACTTCCATTCCGTCAGACTCCAGACAGAAGAACGGTGTAAAAGTATATACAATTACCAGCGACAGCCAGCGTCTACAGTGTCCTGGAATTTAGAATTCCCTGCCAAGTGATTCAAGTCATTTAAGTGAGTCTAGTAATTCCACATCAGGAGGATAATGCCGTCTCTTTAACATCTCCTCCATATACAGCAACAGACAACAATCTACTCCACATATTATGTTCTATTTAGTTCTACCTGTTTACACGCAAGCACGTGCGTTCTTATTAAAATAATTCGATTTAAAATGATTTGTTTATAATTTGCAATCGGTTTTGTATGCGTAAATCTCTTCTGCGGATAACAAATTGCATTTATCTACCTTTATTTTCCGACCAGGGAATGTGTAATTAATTAGTAAGCACAATATAGTTCGTGCTTGAAAAACATCGTGAGGAGAGGGTATAAGAGATGAATACCGGGATCTGAGCGAAGCAGGGACAGAGAGAGAGAGAGAAAGAGAGAGAGAGAGAGAGAGAGAGAGAGAGAGAGAGAGAGAGGGGGAGAGAGAGAGGGAGAGAGAGAAGGGAGAGAGAAAGAGAGAGAAAGATATAGGAGAGAGAAAGAGCGAGAGAGAGGGGTAAACAGAGCGAGATAGAGAGAGGAGGGAGAGATAATGAAAGAGAAAGAGAGAGGAGAGAGAGAGACACACA
>JAUTBQ010177665.1:0-11220 GCA_032361185.1 Lepetodrilus ovalis
GCACCCCCACCTTTTCTTGAATTCTACCCATGAGTGTCATTTTATCACCTGCAATGATATCAGCCACCAGGGTTCAATCCAGGAAAAGTAGCTGTTGACATCAGTGATGTGTCGTTAGCTGCAGTTCTGGGTATGATTTCCGCCCGCAGCCACCTCCCTTTTCTTCCATTCTATGCATGTGTGTGTTCTTTTATCACATGCAGCGATATCAGCGACATTAAAATAACGCAATTGTGTAAGGATACTGATTTTTAATATGGCAAAATAGGGGGGAGAAAACACGCAAAATAGGGGGTGGTGGGGTGCGGGCGGAAATCTTTCCACTATTTCTATTAACCTACCGTGTAAACAGTTCGTTGTTGAATATAGTAGCACTAGCAGACGACGCTCTACGGGCCAGCAGGCCAGCGATTAAGACGCTCATTCTCAGAATGTCAATGTGTGCAATGAAAGATATACATCCAACATATACGCATAAGTTGCCCCAATGAATACCGACTACATATAAATACAAATAACATGCACGCTAGCTTCAATTTCGTGAAACGATTTTAGAGGGCAAAGATCACAACATTGCATGGGCAGCGCCATGCTTTCAAAGCTATGTGTTATTATTCTTTTCGTATTTTACAAATAGTTTACCGATTATATCATAACTTTTCAAATAGATGTAATAAAATATACATCAAATTTAATATCGACTATACCTAATCTTTTGTTCAATGTACTTAGATTATATACATTTATCCATCTTCAGCGGGATATACAAAAGTTATACTTTTCATATAACGCGTATTAAGGATTGTCAAACTGAAGGAGTTTATTAAAAAAAAAGTAGATTATTAGTTTTCCATTTTCCATTAACTATTTGATGAAGTGAACAGCAAATCTTCAGTATTTTTGTAAAATGGCTTTGCATCTAATCTAGTTATGTGATGCATTTTCGGTTACGAGTCCTTATTTTTATATTTCAGAAAAAGATTAGCTTTACTCGTATATTCCCCGCGTAACAGGAAGCCACTAAAACAAACCAAAACTGAAAGTAGAAAATATTACTAGGCCTCCACGTAAGCGCGGATATCCATCAATCAATACACCCAGAGTATGTCATCTGAGCCGCCAGCGGCTAATGGCGACGCCGGTGTTCCTCCAAGTCCAGACAGTAATGAGCATGAGTATTCGGAACCTATGCCTATGGAACTTGACGCAAACGATGGAAGTAGTGTAAACACAGGAGCAGACGACAAACTACAGGAGAACACATCTTATATAGAAAAGAAACAAACTAAAATAGACAGTCATTTCCCACCAGATAACAAGAAGGAAGGAGATGACCAGTCGACAGCTTTAAAGAAAGTGGAGTCGACAGAGAAGACTGTTGGGAATAGGGTGATTTCTGATGGACCAGAACAACCTGATGATAAAGAGGTAAAAGAAACTGTTGATCAGTCATCGGATATTGCAGATTCGCAGGTTGATGATACATATCTACACAGTGGTGACACGTATAAAAAAAATGACTCGGATCCAGATAATGACATCACAGATCAAGAAGATACCATTACAGATCCACGAGATGATGACATCGATCCACAAGATCCACAGGATGACGACACACAAAATTACGACATGTCAGATTGTAGTGGTAGCGACCGAGAACTAAGTGCTCGCAAAAGTGATAAAAGTGTTAAAGAGACAAAAATGGGTTTGAAATCGTCCAAATCTAATAAAAAGAACGGCAAAGCCAATAGAGGACGTGGCCATTGGCAGACTAGTGGTGTAAGTATTTCACCCTCAGCATGCTCACAGATTATTGTTCCATTGGTAACCATGGTAACATTGCATCCTAAGAAGTACCGTGAATTAATTTAATAATATGACCTAAGGCAAAGCCTTGTTGCCAAGCGAAGATGAGAATGTTAAACACATATGCCCGTAGTTCGAGATTTCTCTACCCCTCCCTGCTGACCATAAGATACTTTTTATATTGGTATGGCTCAGGGGAGGGTTAGAGATCGATGCCTATTATAAAATGATATGTTTTCCTCACCCATCTTTAACCCACTTACCATATAGAAATGTGTTCTTGAAAGGTTTATTAGTTCCAAAACATGCATCATGCTAACATATTGACGTATCCATCCATGTAATCAGCCCAAGAATTTCTATTTTCAAATATTCGTACTTTTTCACGGCACCAGTTTGCTATCATCACGTGACCAAATCTCGCGGCCGTACCGAGATACGCATAAATCTGTGACGTCAGGGATCAACGTGTCATGTGACAATAACGTGTTTATTACGGTTTTGTGTTAGTGTCACGTGGTGCATATAATCATACAATACAAATATGACAATTATTATTTATGTTAGTAATTTATCATGTTTTCGAGAAATTTCGCTTTGAGCACGCTGTCAAAACTGTAGAATAATGTGCTTTATTAGTAGCCACTATTATTATTATTATTATTATTATTATTATTTATCATGTTCCCCAATAAAACATGATAAATAAATAGCTATTAACCATTAACATGATTAAGGACCGATTCGTATTATATGAGCCAGCTGGTTATGCAAAATAAACAATGTAAAGATTATGTTATGTTGTAAGCATGACAAGCGAGACAAATGTGCTAGCCACAAACTTTCATTATCTTTCAGTACATTAGCTGTACATGTCCGTAACATTAACAACTGATACGTCCTTCTATCTCATAAGATACCATTCATCATCTGCACTGACTGCACTATAGTACACAAACCAGGCATATGGTACATGAATTGAAATTAACTTTAAAACTTACTAGCCCGAATAGTGACACAAGTATCAAAAGACATGAATTAGGATACTTTTAGCATTAGGAGAAATGGTCAGGGCTAGGAGACTAATTAGTGTTAATTTTGTTTGCTATAATAGTGAACATGGTGAATGGTCATTCATTGGGATGACACATACCCTATAGTCTTTTATGGTCATGTTACTGTTAGTCACTGATAAATTGTTAATTATTATAAGGTAGAATTTGTTAGAGAGAAATTATTAAGTACAGGGCCCCCTCGATATAACACAGTCTGATGCACCGCGGGATCAGCCGTGGATCCCATTATATTTTCGTTATTTCCTTGTAATATTTTATAAGGCGGTACTATTATGCGTGGGGGTGGGGTGTGTATATTTCATGGACCCCCCCCCACCCCGACTTCAGCGTTATATTTCGAGGGGACACTGATAAGTAGAATCTGTTATTAATTTCTACCGGTAGTCCTTAGGATACTTTTATAAGTCTCGTCAGGTGTTATTTCCGGTGACAGGTGAAAGAAGTCTGGTTCGTGATGGGGTTTTTGTGATGTCACAGTGTATTTTTGAGCATTTAGAACTTTGACCAGTTTACATAGTTTATGTCACTGGATATTAAATGAATCTCGGGCTATCTCGTGTTTACTTACACCCACTATTGGACTGGGCTTGAGGGCTTGTGTTAATTTTGTCCTCTGATCATCCGTGTCTGGGTAGCGTTTCCAGCAGAGAGAGGATTAACTACACTGGATGCACTGGAAATGACGTTAAATAATGCTAAAGAGCAACATGCATGTGCCAAATCTACCAGAGAGAGGGTTAAACGTCAATTATTTTTATTATCGTAATTATCGTACCACTGATTTACAGTCTCCCAGGTTGAATTACTGTCAGCTTTAGTTTGTTGTTATTGTCTCCTAAGGTTATTATCTCGCTATTCGTAAATCTAGCCATGCTGACTGGGGTAAAACACCCTGGTAATGTAACGTAAGCGATACCTTAATAATGATTGCATGTGGAAATCTATTGTTTAAAACTGCTTTACATGTTCTGAAGCACGTGATTCTCATTGCATGACGTTCTCAGACTACAATGACGAAGTAACTGTCTACAGATCAGGAAGCCTGGTGAAGTTTTATACCTTGATCGCCAAGGTGAGGCTGGTTTGGGTCAGTACCAGTTACCAGGTACTCCAGGTACTCGTGACAGCTGGCGTGTAGTCCAGGCATGTACTAATTCAAGCATATATTTAAATAAATAAATATATATCGAGTTTAGGGAGCTGACCTGTTAAAATGTAGTGATATAGTATTACCCAAATAATGTTAAATATTAAAGGCATACTATTACAGATATTTATGGCTGTTTTGGACGTGTCCCCTCGGTATAACGCTGAAGTTGGGGGTCCATGACATACCCCCCCGGTGGCGTTATAGTACCAGCCTTATACAATATTACAGGGAAATAACGAAAATAGAAATAGGAGATACTGTACGTAAAATCATGTTTGTATTTCCAAAAACCTTTCTATCGCTGTAAGTCAAAATACCACTGAATCCCCAAGATGATGTGAATTGAATGTGGTTTTTTTAAATTGCGGTATTCAATCTGTAGGCTCCTGCTTTCATTTCCTCATAATATACGTACAAAGGGCGTAACTGGCCTATGCTTTCCTGGAATTCAAAGTGATAGGACTCGATTTCTTAGAATTCCTTCATAAATGAACTGATGCTTCGAAGATATAAAATATGAAACTATCAAGTGTTGGGGGAATAAGTACATTAGTAAATAACAACTTTTGGGCGTACAAATAAAATGAAAATAGTCTCAGACAGAAATGTTGTTGTCCGTTATATAGGTCAACCTGCAAGGATAGTATACCCTGTTCAAAAAATGTTGACAATTGTGTGGGCTGGTATTTTTCGTTGCGAGTTACAATGTTAACAGTTAAGGTATAAATTGTAATAAATTATTTAGAAAAAGAAATCAAGCAAAAAACTTAAATATTTATTTATAATATGAATCATTGAATGTTACTTAGGATTCCACAAATATTTTGTGGAATGGCAGCAACAGCAGGTTTTAGTTGCTGCTCATCAGCTCATACAAAAGTGACATTGATTGAAATGTACACAGGATGAATCCTGTAGTAGTGTATACAATACTGTTAGTAAATTTATTAACCACTATATCATGTATATCCTAGGGGTGGGATATAGAGAATATGTAGTGTCTGTTTTTGTTTGTGGGGTGGGGGCAAAACTAACACTAACCTGATAGCCCAAGGCCATTGCCCCCAAGGTATCCTGGCCTAAGGGCTAGGAATCCATGTGTTTTGTAAACATTTGTTATTTGTATCACTATTCGGGCTAGCAAGTTTCCATCCCTGAGGATTAAAGGCATAATATCACAGATATGTATGGTTGTTTTGGACTTGTTTTTAGATACAACTGCAAAGTACATTCACTTGACAAACGTAAACTTCCAAAAACCTTTCCACTGCTGGGTATGAGGCAAAATTCCATTTCAACAAAATGTTTTGGACTTTGCCAGTTATAAACAATCTGAATATGGTCGTAGTTCTTTTTGTTTCATTTATATATACCGGTACACAAGGGGATATAACTCGAAAGTGGTTCGTCCCAAATGGGTGAAAGATTCCCGCAGCAACGTTAAACTCCATATTCACTCACTCACTCTTAAAGTGGTACGACGAAAGAATATCGTCACCACTATTTGCTTCACATATCAGCTGATGCATCAAAGACAAGATAATTAATGCTTCTTAACCTAAATTCATATAATAAAATATGAAATTTCTGATAGCTATCGAGTGATGGTGAATAAGTGCATCAGTAAATAACAACTTTTGAAGTTTGTTTGACCTTTATCTAGTTCAACCATCCGTGATAGTATGCCTTTAACCCTCTCCCTGCTGGATTATGCACATACAGTTGCTCTTTAGGTATCTCTGGTTGCCTGCAGCAGGGAGAGGGTTAATATTAATGTTGCAGTATGGCCATTTGTCTTGATTCTTTGTAGATGTTGCTTGTGCACACATGAGTCTGTGACAGGTATCAAAAATAACTTTAAAACTTACTAGCCCAAATAGTGATACAAATAACAAAATATATGAATTTCTACTAGTCCTTAGGATACCTTTAGCATTGGAAGAAATGGCCAGGGCAAGCAGATTAGTGTTAATTTCGTTTGTTGCTGTGGTAGCAGTCATATGAATTTTTCAGGATTTGGCACTAGTCCTGTAGCCAATGCCAAAATGTCCAATGCTGAAGGTATCCAGAGGACTAGTAGAAATTTAGGATTTATTAGGCTTTTACTATATGTTATCAATGACTATGGCCTAAAGGTAGATATCGTAGACCGAAACTGAAGTGTAATTTGGACAGTGTTGAAACCTGTAAGCCCAAATAGTCTTAAATGATATTGAGAACTGTTTGATATTTTTTTGGCCGTTTCTTTTTCATTATTCTGTATATAGGCATTGTAAGGTAACACAGAATGTGTCATTGATTGGCGACCTCATGTGTCACAAATGTCATCTGTTCCACTATGTTAATGTGATGACACATAGATTTGCAGATCAATGACAGCGGGTCGGCATTGAGTGACAGGTGTGTATTTCAATGGATGTTTTTCTTCAATACTGACTACATAAAGCAATAATCTGATAGTGTTACATGATGCCTGACTTGTGTCACATGATGCCTGATTCTTGATATACCAGGCTGCGATTTATCACAGTAAAACCTAGCATATTCAATAACAACTGACCTTGACCCTTTGATCAGCTGAGATTTCTCCCATTGACTCGTATCAGTGCTGTAACTTGAATTTGGGTTTGGGTTTGGGTTTTCTTTTTGTAATAGGCTGGTACTGACAGACCAAGGATGATAACTGTAGTGCCACTACAGACATTGCATCCTACCAATATCGCGTCAGAAATGTAACTTCTGCGAAATTGATGCCGGGCCCCTGCGGGGCGGGATTTGAACTCAGTACCTTTGTTCCGAAGTCCAACGTTCTACCACTGCGCTACATCCCGCCCCGGTCCTCAGTTGTTACTGAATATGCCAGGTTTTCACATTGGTTCATGGAACTTCAAAATACTGTATACATTTTCATATTATCTGTACTTTACTTCCAATGTGTTTTGTAAACATTTGTTGGGATTATGGTTCAAATAGTTACAGTGAGAGTTGTTCTAACGCATGAACGCGTAAACACCACGGCAGCGGCTTGTGAATGTGACATTTCAAAAAATATTATTGTGATGCAAACGAATTTAATCTATTTGTAAGCCTACTGAACAGAATACAAGTTAGGCATTAAAACTACTCAAATGTAAGAGTTGGAATATTTTCAACTTGTAAACAAGGAAGATATTACCTCATATATAATCTATTCCTCCAATGCTCCATCTATACCCCTTTCCCCCACCCCCATCCACACTTATTATTTTCTTTATTTCTAGCACTGTAATCAATTCCAATCTATGAATGTCTAGCACAACAGTACCCAAGGCTTGTGTGTTTGAATATTACAGTATCCCTTCGATATAACGCTGACGTTGGGGTCCATGACATACCCCCGCATTATAGTACCCGCCTTATACGATATTACAGCGAAATAACGAAAATAAAAATGGGATTCATGTCTGACCCCGCCTTATATCCAAATCCACGGTTCGCCAGGCCGTGTTATATCGAGGGGGCACTGTACTATTATTAGTCTGGTTGTGGTATAATCTGATAATAATAAAAGCAAAACATAAAAAAAACAAAGGCTTTGTTTGATTGGCGGCAATCTTGGTAATCAATAACCTGGAGAAGAGTATTTCATCCCAGGTGCGCAATATACGACAGGTTTGGATTATTGACGGCCACGTGTCAGCCTGATTATTGGTGCATTATTTATCATGTTTATAACGCGTGCAGAGAACCATGCTTTTAATGTCGGTAATTATCCGCAGACAGATTTAGCACATTTGCGCCCGACGTCCCAAGATACTGAAATGTTACGTGTACTATTTCACGCTCAAACTCAAATTTTGTAAGTGGATTTCTGAACAAATCTTTGAGTTTGAGTACCATAATTACTCTAATAATTCGAACCCTCTAATAATTCGAAAATCTAAATTAATTGTCAAAACAAATAATTTCGGACCCTAAAAATACGAACATTGACCATTTTTTTCCTCAAATATTAATTTTCTAAATATTTGAACAAGATTACACGATTATCATTTAATATAATGATAATCGTGTAATCTTGTAAACAATTTTGATCGTTTTCTTTTTCATCCTGCTGGATAAAGAAATTCAGCATGAACATTTTTATTTAACAATATGAAATATATATGTATGATTGCTTGACGATAATTCATAGATGAAGTGTGTGCATATGTGAACACATCCTAGTAACCTCAATGAATACCTCCTAATATCCACAATGACCACATATCACAACATCCACAATTGATAAAATCCTAATATCCACAATAATGACATGCTAAAATCCACAATGATCAAAGTGAGCACATCTTATCATTGACATACAAAATTAACACATTCTAAACTCTACAATGAACATATCATAATGTCTACAATAAACACATCCTAACATCTTCCATGAACACATCATGGTTTCTAGAATAAAAAATATCCTAACAATGATAATACACACATCCTAATATCTACAACAAACACATTACATCAACAAATAAAACATCCTAAAACATACACATCCTAACAGTAACATTAAAGGCATAATATCACAGATATTTATATGGGTGTTTTGGAAAGTACATAAACCAGACATACCTAATATCATGTTTGTACTTCCAAAAACCTTTCCATCGCTGTATGGTAGACAAAATACCAATGCACCCCCACGATAATGTGAATCAAATGAATCTGTAGGCCCCTACCTTTGGTTTCCTCTTTATATAATATGTATACATGGTATACACTTTCCTGGAATTCAAAGTGGTAGGGCTTGATTTATTAGAATTCCTTCACAAATCAACTGATGGTTCGAAGACAAGATAATTAGTAGTCCATCGCGCTAATTATTATAAAATATTAAATTTATTATCAATATCAATTGTTGGGGAATAAGTATACCAGTAAATAACAACTTTTGAGTGTACACATCAAGCGTAAATAGTCTCAGACAGAAATTCGCTTGGCCATTATCTAGTCCAACCAGCCGTGATAGTATGCCTTTAACAATTAACACATTTCCATAATGAACACATCCTAATATTATATCCCTAAAATAAACAAATTCCCACATCCACAACAATCAAAATATCTTAACGCATATACAGGTATATCCCAAACTTATAGTAATGAGGCTTAGTACTACTGAACCTGTGAGTACCGTATTCGATGTATTATAAGCCCAGGGTGTATTAAAAATTGATGCTATGTGGGCGATTATTAAAGTATGAAAAAATACCAAAAAAATACAAAATAATAATTTTAAAAAACCCACATTTAAAAAAAAATTAAATTCAAAGAAATATTCAAATGCGTGTATGGGATATTTTAATTTTATTATTTAAAAAAAAATTACAGTAGTTAATGGGGGCGTGTATCGGAGCAGGTCGTATAATCATGATAATACGTACGTTGAATATGGTAAACTGTTTTATTATTTACTTTATGCTAAAAGATATTTTCCATCATTTGTGTTTCAGTGAGGAAGTGCGGAATAACTGCGTGAAATGGAACTCCAAGTTCACGTTTCCATGCAAGATGATGGCCAACGCCACAACGGGACTTCTGGAGATGTGTGTTTGTCGTGTATCGGTGCGGAGGGTAAGTGTCACGTGTCATCTTGCTTAGACCATGTGATCTTATTCTAACTCCGCCTCTAATCAGTCTGTTATACCCCTTGCCTTTAACCCTCTCCCTGCTGGATTATGCACATACACTACTCTTTAGGGCATCTCCGGTTGCCTGCAACAGGGAGAGGGTTCAATCCATGTATTTCGTGGGAAAAGAGAGAGATATCAAAGAGCTATCGTCGGTACTAATAGTCTAATCAGATCCATCTACTTACTTCTTGATCACATCTTGTTCTGTTGTCACGACTTCCAGAAATCATGTGTCAGTGTCATGTAATTGTTATGTCATGTCAGTGGCATGTCATTGTTATATCAGTGTCATGTCAGTGCCATGTCAATGTCATGTCAGTGTTATGGCAGTGTCATGTCAGTGTTATGTCAATGTTATGGCAGTGTCATGTCAATGTCATGTCAGTGTTATGTCAATGTTATGGCAGTGTCATGTCAATGTCATGTCAGTGTTATGTCAGTGTCATGTCAGTGCCATGTCAGTGTCATGTCAATGTTATGTTAGTGTTATGTCAATGTCATGTCAGCTCTTTGCTGTATAGTTACCATGGTTACTTTTCGTTTTTGTTTTTTACTTCGGAAGTATTGCATAACTATCTTTCAATATCTTATATCAAATACCGGTATGATTAAACTTAAACATGACTTTTATATTAATTTATGACTCACTACATGATGGTAAAAATCAATCGATCAACAACTGCTGTTACTTAGTATTCCAAGCATGTAGTGCTATGATTATCTGAATATGATTTCAACACAGTGGTTTAGTCCATATTCATGTTGTATGACACATAAGTCAAGCCCCTAACAAGCATTGGCAACATTGATGTCTAGACAGCCACACGTGATATGTTAATAATTGGGGATATGGTAAATTTGTTGGTTTTTTTAGATTGCAGATTAATTTATCCTGAGTTCTAATTCATTTAAACATATGATATTATACCACTGTATTGCAAAACTAAATTTACATGTCTAGGCGAAATATTTCAACTGTGATGTAAAGTATTAATTCAATAAAAATGAAAATTACATTTTTGTCATGTAAGAAACCGAAATATCACTCAAAATAAAAATGTATGAGGAAAGATTTCAGCCTCAAATGAGGCTACAATAAGTCAGGGGTGGATTTAACCCTTATCTCACCTATCAATCTTACATACACTAAGAACCAATGCAGGCCTCTGAGGCCCACAAGTAGAAATATTCAGCTTTTTACCTGAAACCTGGTATCAGAAGAAGTAGAATTTCTTCCTCTATAACATAACCGAAATCCACAAAAATCTGGAAATAACTTTGGCAACCCAAAGCCATTCATTTTGCATGATACTATGATATTGGGTTTCGTGTAGTCCAGAAATCCAGACGTCTATCGCTCCATGTGCATTACGCTATATCGACGTCTAGACGCCATTTTTCATAAATATTGGCGCATCTTTTACCATAGGAAATAGAGCACTAGTGCGGCGTTGTGTACGGCGTTCGCTCATTACGGAAAACCATGCAAGTAACGATCATTTTGAAAGTACTTGCGTGT
>JAUTBQ010177676.1:0-11220 GCA_032361185.1 Lepetodrilus ovalis
AAAATTAAGTAAAAAAATTCATATTAGGTATTTTGTTCCCCAGGAACTGAAAGAATCAGGTATGCAGGAATCAAAGGGAAAAAGTTGAATCCAGACAAAGTGAGCTGTGGAGATGTTCTCAACTTCACCGAGACGAGCCGAATGAGTGTGTGAAAACGGACTATCTGGCCTCCACCTTGAATTTTTCCATATTTGTCTCTACTAGTTGCTCTATAATCTTTCTTAGATTTGCATGATTGGCAATCATCTTTCGTGTTTTGGGAGACTGCTCCTGATGCATTGTGTTACCAAAGGTTTTGTTTATGCACTCGCCTCGTTCCAATTGTCGTGCTTTCTCCCTCAAATTAATCCGAATTTTTCGTTAACTATTTCTGTAACTGCTTCTGCATTACTCATAAAATCTTCTTCTATATGTTGTTATTTCCCATCTCTTACTCAACAAAAAAATAGCCCACCACACTAAAAAACTCATGTTTAACTTTAATTAAGCGACTTGGAAAAGTTGGACGATAAAGACGGTATGGGCGATGGTTTCTTCCTGAACTCAGATTTATCTATGGGAAACCAACTGGAATAATTAAAAATAAAATATTATTCTCTTCATCCTGACTCAGAAATGTGGTATGAAAAATTGTTATTGTAAGATATTTATCTATTCTACGAAAACAACAAATTTCCATCCCCATGACAACAATGACTAAATCTGAATTAGCAGAAACACTATCAGTACAGATGTATTTTCCCCTTAAAGAAGCCAAAAGTATCGTCAGAGCCATTCTGGATAGTATGACCAATACACTTGTAGCTGGAGAGAAAGTGGAGATAAGAATTTGGCGATAGCTAGAGTCCTATCTAACAGTGACAATGTTCAAAAGAGAGCTGGCTAATAATTATTAAACCGAAATGAATAGAGCAACCAATTGATATTACATTGTTATGTGAGGATTTTTTCTGTTCTAGTCTTGCCCTTTAAAATAATACCCCAAACAATACTGACAACTATTATTAGTAAGGAAGGTTCTAGAATAGTGTGAAATAACGGTGAAAGAAGTTTAAATTTGCTTAGAGGTTGTTATGACAGAATATGCATATATTTATATTACCCTGCAAAGTCTAAGCGAGGCGTCTTGGAAACAGACTCGAGATATCATTAGCTATATTAATTTATTGAGAGAAAAATCAGAATCGAATCATTATTGTCCTTCGTGTGACAACATAACAACTTCTCTTCACCTGAGTGAGGAACCCCCTTCACAATCTAAAAATTTTAATAAACCTGCAGCCCGCGAATATTCTGATTTAAAGAAATGGAGAAAAAAATACCCCTTTTTAAAAGACAAAAAATGTTGTTATGTGATCGTTGTTCCAATAGAAAAATCTACTCAACGCGAATCACTCATTCCATTTCTTTATTTGCGGGTTAAGTTCAAAATAGTAACCCTTTGTTTGGATCTTAGTAAAATCATTTCATCTGTAGATTGTAATAAAATCCGATTTTCTTTGGGGCACTATTTCACTCTTAACATGGATGCCACAGACCCTTTATTTGTAATAAGTTTTGTCCCTAGTCACAAATATCATACAAAGAAATTACCTTCGGCTCAAATAGACGGGGTCTCTGTTGTTTTAAAAGATTTTTCTCCTTTGATTCGAATCGATGAAACAACAGTTAACGAACTCTTTAGTAGAACACTTTATGATACTCTGGATATCATAAAAAAGGCAAACAGTGTTAAGCAACCTTCAGAATACATAGAATGGTATAAGAATGAATCAAATAGTAAGAGTGCTATTCATTTTATTCTCGCCACGTCTTTCCAAATTGCCAAACGCATAAAGCAAATAGATCTTCACATTTTCAACTCGATTAATGCCAATTTTAAATTTGAGTCGCCAGCAAAATATTACGTATTCCTCTTGCTATTCGACCAAGTTATGAGATGGCGTGCAAATACCCAAATAGCAGGGAAAGGATGGGAAAAAGCAATACTAAAATGTTCAAAATCAGACTTACATAACTATACAGTATTAGCCAAACGGTTTGTGACTGGAATAAAAGAACTTGCTGAAAATATAGTTTTCCACACGAATGACAAAACCGGATACTTGAGTTTTCAGCTTCAAGAAATGGGGAAATTTAATATTGGATTTCCAGACAAATCTTTTGGAAAAGAAATTTTCAAAAAATATCTCAAAGGCAAACAGATATCATCACCTAGAAAACATACAAAGTATAAACAAATATGTTTGAAAGTTACAATTCGTGATTTTTATCATTTGGGAATCACTGACACATATCAAAGAAACCAAAACAATCCTAGTTCTAAGGCTAATTTGCTTAAATTGGATGACTTTTTTATTGGACGATACAACCTTTTTTGTGATCTTGCCCGAAGTGATTTTAGAAATATGGCTCAATTAGGCCTTAAAACATTCGCACATCTCGCACTGAATCACCACGGTTTTTTCCATGTAGAGACTAATAAGAATGGAGAAAAACAGGAAATAATTATGGGGAGCGATGTAGAGCCAACATTAAGGAAGCTTACATCATCAGTTTTAAATGGCACCCATTTTCAGATTTTATTTCCTATTGAAGACCCAGAACCAGAACAAGCTTTTCGGCTACCTTTGTCACTTGAAGGCTTGACTTTTATAGATGTATTGAAAAACTGGATTTCCGGAAATGACTCTTTTGTTAAACCAAAAATAATTGTGGGCTCATTAACTCCCTACAATGTGAAAGATAAACGAGGGCAGGTTGGATACATAGACAGAATAGTAGAAGATTTAAAAAAGTCTATCGGTGGAATCGAAAAGCGAGATCGATGTCTAGTTTTTGATTTAGAGAATGCAAAAGTATGCTCTGTTGATTTGTCAATGATTATCAAAATTTGCTCATCCCTCCAACTACAACAAGACTGCCCAATCCGTTATGTTGTATTAATTAATGTTGGAGATGCAGATCTCACTACATTGATAGAAAAAATAACTATTCTTGGAGAATCAGGTACGTTATGGGGGGATTCCAATTATCTATATATTTATGATCAACAGGCCCGTCCATTTATTGTCCACGGGAGTACGATACCTTTCTGTAATAAAATCAATGAATTGGCGTCACTATACTATGGGTCTTATAGGAAGCTGCCATCTGCTCGTCAAAACGCAAAGAAAAATAATAATAACCAACAAATAAATATTCTTCCTCTTGAGGTCCTAGTTTCTGTAAATCACGATTCTCAGCAAAGAACGACACTCTTTGAACGAGCGACCTCAAATATTTTAGATTATCCAATTGATGAAAATGGTTTTGGAATAAAAATTTCAACCGCACATATCCGATTAGGATCAAAGATTCATATTAATAATTTTTTTGAAGCTGAAGCACTTTTTCAACATAGTTTTTACGCTGAAAGGTTTGCATTTCTGGTGGCGCAGGACATATTAGACCGTATCACAACCACTAAATTATTACTTCTTGCATATGGTCAATACTCAGAAATGATGATGGAGCGAATCCAAACAATTTTATTAAATAAATCAAAGAAGAGTAATCCAATCGATTTTAAAGGGTTTTGCACTTGTCGTGACATAACAAAAATGTCTTGGATAGGAATTGAACGTATTGACAATGACACTATTAAATCTATTAAGAGCAATGAAAATATTACTATTGGAGTTATTGTCCCTATAGGTTCAACCCTTACGACATGGTACAAAATAGCTAAAAGCTTTAGTAGGTATCTTAGAGATAAACATAAAACTACTGAAGATGCTGTTATGAGGCTTATAAACTATAACATTTGTCTTATTATTGTTCGAGATGGTAATCATAATAATTTTTTATCAGAGCCGACAGAAGCTGAAAAACAATCTAATTGGGAAAAGATTGATACTCAAAAACAACTTATATTCACTTCAGATTATCCAAAGGGAATCAAATATTTTGTTTTAAAATATGGAAGCTGGTTTGAACAATTACATTGTCCAAAGTGTTTTCCTATATATAAAAGAGTTCCTTTTGAATATTTAAGGAAAGAAAAACCGCTGTACAAAACTGGAAAGACATCCTTAGTATCAAGAACTATAATAAAATGGCCAAAAATTTATCTTGAAGAAAAGGATAAGCAGTCATTAAAGAATATTCGTTTTCTTAGAAAATGCCTAAAGTATGGTCACCTTAAACGAAAAAGGAATCATTTTAAATACTATACAGATACCATTTATTTGCTTAAACATCATAATGAAGATATTAAGAATTGGCTTAGAGATCTGAAAAATCAGGGACAAATTACAAGTGAATTTAACATTATTGTAACTCCGTCCCATAATACAAATATGAGATTCGTTCATCTTGTAAATGATATATTGTTTAGAGGAACGGCTATTGTAATAAGATTAGATTTTAATGATGATTGGATTGATAATTTCACAGTTAAATATTCCTATTTGGCATACCTACCTCAAAAAGTAAATTTCTATTTTGTGGACGATGCACTTCTCACAGGAAAAACCTATTATACTGTAAAAGATATTATGAGGGCCATAGGTGAAGGTGATGGAGACAAGGCCCACAGTAAATATATTTTTTCAAATATAATAGTTATGTTAGATAGATTATCCTCTAGCAAATATGGAATGGGATCTATTGTTCATTCTTTTATTAAATGTCTTGTACCATTTAACCAAAACTTACATGGTAAATGCCCATTATGCACAAGACAAGAAGAATTCAGAATGCTCGCTGAACACTCTAATCTTGATCGTTTACGAGCAGAGTTTAAAAGAAGAAAGAATCTACTTAATCCAAAAGCCGCCCTTGGGGGAGAGAACCAGAATTCAGAAAGATATTTTAATATGCTGAATTATGCGAATAAACTTTATCTATGTATATCGCAAGGAAAGACTGACGAGGAGAAGTCACAGAACATTAACCAATTGTGGAGCAGGTGCGGTGATAACTTGCAGAAAAAAAGAGATTTTTTATATGCTGTCTCAAGCACACCTTTCTTACATTATAAAAAAATAAAGGAGATTGTTTTCAAGATCTTATTAGAAGAACTTGTTTCATTTTGCAATATTCATTCAGGTAAAGAGTCTAGCAAAGTTGATATTTCCCCAAGTCTGAAGGATTTTGACTGGCTTGTATCATTAATGAGATGTGCAAATATGATTGGAACAAATTTTTTCATGAGGAAAGAGGTCATTATTTGTGTGTGGACATTTTTTGATAAAATAATAATAAAATATGGTAAATACTTAGAAAATATAAAAAAGCATATTACTGACGAAAAAATATGTAAACTATTTTACTATTCTAATAGTTATATTCAAAAGAATAAGAATAATGATAAATGGCCTAAGTCTGCATCATTTAGAAACATGTATACAAAAAATGAAAAGTCCAAATATGAATACATTACAAAAATATATACTAAAGATATAACACATAGTGTTTGTGGGTCTATTGAAATTATACTACAGGAATTAGTAGAAAATAATTATAAATGCTTATGGATATTGATATATAATTACTTTAATTTTTCTGCAGTATACACTATGCACATAAAGATAAATACCTTTAATGATGATGCAAAATGTATGTGGATTGAGCACCTTCTTCGTACTGGTACAGAAGTACGTGGAGATAAAATAGAGTATAGAGATCTTACTAATATTCCAAACAACGAATTATATAAAATAAAGAACAACATACTTATTTCTGAAACAACAAAGAAACTATTTAAATCTTTCTTGGTAGCAACATTTATAGATAATAATACTATAATCAATAGGGCATTGAATTATTTAGAACAAGAGCCATTAAATAATAAAATTACTGAAAGATTAAAAAAATCTTTTGGAGCAGTACTTGATACGAACGAAAGTAAAGAATATGCTAGTTTGTTAGCAGAGGCGTATTATTATAAAATGTTTCGAAATTTTACAAGTGGTCTTGAAAGCAATAACCGGGAGAACTTATTAAGAACCTATAAACTGCGTCTTCTTTTGAAAAACCTTCTTAGTAAGCAGGGTGCATTAGGAATTAGCCCAGAAGTTGTACCGCAGGATACAGGAAAATCCCTTAATTTGCTCTGCCAGGCTATGGGAAAGATTTTAGGGGCAAAAATGGGCTTCTTTGTTATCAAGCGATATCACTCTGAAGATACTCGACAATTTCGCTCATCCACTTCACAAAACGCTTTTATTGTCGGTGCATACGGTGATAATGAGCTAGAAAATTCATTACCAAAAGCTATCAATGGAGAATATGAGTCGTGTAAACTACTTTATCCTAAAGAACGTGATCACTTTAACGAAGAAAAGTGGCATACTTTTTCAACGTCTCCTAGCTGGGATGGATTAGAGACAAAATGGGGTAAAGAAAGATGTTGGCTTAGATTTTTTTCTCCAAAATCTCAAATTAACTATGGGCTGAGGGCTCAAGAGGTCCTTGGGTGTGCGTATTTTATTTTAGACAAAAAAAGTAGCAAAGATAGAGACAGGCATAGTATAGAATTAAAAGAAAAAATCCGTTTATTGCTTTCCGTTAAATATTTAGTTCAAAACTATTTAGAGGCAAATTTCTTGAATGATAATTTTGCTCGATGGATTGAAAGTGAAGATCTGAATTCTTATATACGCAATAGTCATGATAAATATCAACATGGTGCTGGTAAAATACTTACAGATTTAATGGAATCAATTCGTCAAGATAAAAAATCTGACACGAAAGCACACAGTTTACTTATTTGTTCTAATATATTTATAGGAGAATTATATTTTCATTATTTAGTTAATCCTGAATCAATAAAGAAATCTTTTATGAATCCCTTTTGGGCATTCCCTAGCCAATGTTTTGAACCTTGGTTTAAAACTAATTTAAAAGAATTATCAAAATATAGTCCCTATAAAAACGTTAACATAAATATTACAATTAATGACAATACCGAATATAAATTAAGAAAAAAATTTAACAAAACAGATATTAGGTTATTTACAATTGCGCTAGTTTGGAATGCAATTAAGCATACTAATCGTAGTAATAGAACTGATATCACGGTTAACTTAACTAAAAATGGAATCGATGTTAGTAATAACAATTTAGAAGGAAAATTTAATAAAGAATATGTTTTTAATTTGAATTCAAAACTTGAAAACGATGAATGTGATCGGCTCAGCGGAGGTATTACTCTCTTCACTATAAACAAGTATATGAAATCGAACTACAATAATAGTTTGTTGTTAGATTATATTAACAACAAGTTTACCGTGTTTTTAACATTCTGACAGGGGATTGAATATGAGAACTGTATTGATTGTTGAGGATAATGAAACTGATTTTTATAAAATAAAAAGTAAGTTTGAAGGTTGTAATTGGAAGGTCTTACCAGATGATTACCTGGTATTGGATGCATTATACCAAGAGTCTACAAAGGGTGATTTAATTGATGAGATAGAGAGAATGATTGATAACAACCGCGATACTATCGGTGCTATTGTTCTCGACATCAATCTTTTTGGAAAGAGCGATGAAGAGAGAGAAGGATTAAATGGAATACTTACAGCAATACGGCATAAGAGAACAGCAAAATCTTCTCTTTGGGGGGAACTTGTCCCAATAGTCGCTCATTCAAAATACGATGATCTCAGAACTAAGGAGAAAGCATTGTCGAGCCAAGAACATGTTCATGCTTTTATTCCAAAGGATATTGAAAATGGAAGCCTTCACGATCTTGAGCTTACTTGTTCAGCACTTTGTTCTGTCTTTAAATTAAATATTAATGATAGTATTATGTCTGAACATGCAAAAGAAATGTTCACTTCCGTGATGGATGTGTTGGAAACACATGATCTGGCTTCTTCAGCGAGATTTAATAGCTTAGAATTATTGATTAAGGGAGATTTTTATAAGCATAAAGAGGATTACAAAATTTTAATGAATGCTTTGCTGCATAATTTGCCAGAAAATAAGCATGAAACATTCATCATTGAGTACAACAAAGAGTTAAAAGAATTACTTGGTCAAGATAAAGTTGATCAATACTTAAAACAACTTGAAAAAAATGGTTTTGACTTTAATGATGAATTGAGAAAATGTATCAAATCAGGTGCAGCATCTGACTTCGTGGATTTTATAGATAAATGCATTAGTGAACTCATTGATGTCGGTGCTAATGAAATATTTCCTGGTGGAAAATTGATTGGTCCAGGGATATCTACAATTCTAAAATTACTCAAACATCGATTAAAAGAGAAATAGATTTTTGTCAACCCAGTTTGCTGGATGCATATCGCACCAGCCGATATGTCAATTTTGTAAAGAACCAGACATCGATTATGCAGTTGAGTTGCTGGCTGTAATTATCGTTAAACAGGAATTTTATTTTTTACATGCAAGGTAAATAAATGGTAATAGGTGTTGTATCATGTTTAAATATAAGCAAAACATTCGGCCTTCTAAGCCGTAGGTCGTGTGATTGAATCACATCTCGACCACGTTAAAACCTGTTAAATCAAGAATCTGTGCCTATCCTATGGACTTTTTCTATGCTGTTTTTTGCTCTGTTTTTGCCAATTATGGGATGATTCTCGCGGTAGTTGGCAAAATAATGGTACATATAAATACGTCCCTGTTTACGGGGTATAATCGATGTTTTACCGGAATAAGGAATGGCGATTTTTGTTTTATTGCATATTTTCCCTTTCAACAGGGGAAAATGTTGATTTTTTGCCTGCGTGATGTTATTTTTTTTCATATACAGTATATTTTCCCATTAAACAGGGGATTGCATGGAAAAACAATTAGCAAATATTATTCGTTATCATAGGAAACGTAGTGGCTTAACGCAGCTTGAACTTGCAGAAATGTCTGGAGTTGGCAAAAATATGGTTTATGAGCTGGAAAACGGCAAACAGAGTGTACAGTGGGATAATCTCTTGAGAATCCTGCGGGTGCTTAATATTGAACTGAATTTCCAAAGTCCACTCCGTGAAAGCTTTTTGAAGGAGTATCCAGATGCAGATTGCTGATGTTTTTTTTCAGGATATGTTGGCTGGACAGCTTACCCGTTTGGAAACTAAAAATGAATTTCGCTTTACCTATTCACCTGATTATACAGGCCCTCCAATATCACAAACCATGCCTGTGCGAAACGGCTCTTTTGAGTTTGATAGCTTCCCCCCTTTTTTTGATGGCTTGCTGCCGGAAGGGTTTCAACTTGAGGCCTTGTTGCGACAGAAAAAACTTGACCGGAATGATTGTTTTGCCCAATTGCTGCTAGTTGGGGCAGATACCGTAGGTGCAGTATCAGTGCGGGAACATTCAGTGAAAGGCAACCAACCATGAATCGTTGTCCAATTACGTACCAGAGCTGTGATGGTCGATATTCTGCAAAAGGGTTGAGACTTCTCTCGAGAGGTCTGACAGAGCTGAAAGAGTTACCCTTTTCTGCTCAAGAGTTACGCCGAGAAGCTGCCGCACGTTCAGACAAATTATCCATCCAGGGTGTGCAGCCTAAGCTGTCTGCACGATTGAATGTACAAAAACAACAATTTGACTTATGTGATCGGGGTGGGCGTTATATTTTGAAACCACAGATTGCAGAGTATCAGGAAGTGCCTGAAAATGAAGATCTTACCATGCGGCTTGCCAATCTTGCCGGGATTGATGTACCTCTACATGGTTTGCTATATGGGCGTAACAAGGAGTTAACGTATTTCATTCGCCGATTTGATCGGATGGGGCGTAAATCTAAAATTCATGTTGAAGATTTTGCCCAGCTTGCTGAATTATCTCGTGATACCAAATATCGATCAAGCATGGAAAAAGTCGCTGCTTTGATAGAGAAATACTGTACTTTTCCCGCTGTCGAGAAACTCAAATTGTTTCGATTGACTCTGTTCTGTTTTTTGGTTGGCAATGAAGATATGCACCTTAAAAATTTCTCTATTATCTACAAAGAGGATGTTATAGCACTTTCCCCAGCCTATGACCTCCTTAACACAACCATTGTTTTGACCAGGCCGGAAGAAGAGCTGGCGTTGCCGTTAAACGGAAAAAAGAACAGATTAAAGCAACATGATTTAGTAGATTATTTTGGACGAGATCGGTTGCAATTGACCGATAGGGTTATCAATAAAGTGTTAATGGAGCTAAAACAGCTTCGCATGCCATGGAAAGCTTTACTCGAGATCAGTTTTCTGTCGGATATGATGAAAGAAAAATATTTGAGAGTATTGGACAATCGATTCAAGAGACTCTTTAGTGAAGAATAGCATTATTTTTAATAATATCTATTTGGCGATTTACTTTGCTTTTCCGTGTGTGGATTTGTGTGTGAAAAAGGTTCCAAAATAGGCAAAAATGAATAAAATAAGAAAAAATGTGGAATTTTTATTTGTTTGAATATCCATAAGTTACCGCAATTGATGAGGTTGCGAAGCCTTAGAGGCTATGACTACGAATCAGGGGGTTACAGGTTCGAATCCTGTCTAGTGTACCAAATATTAAAGGCACTTAGCTCGTAATGGGGTTGAGTGCTTTTTTGTTGTGTGTGACTTTTGTCTGCCTGCTTCTCAGTTTCGTTGAAACTGTGCAGGTAAATTTCGGTTGTCCTGCGGTTTTCATGACCAGAGATTTTCTGGATAGTCCCGATGGGTGTGTTGATGTTATCCATCAGTGAAGCACCTACATGACGAAGTGCATGATACCTGAAATACTGAACACTAGCTTTTGCGCACAGGGTTTTCATTATTTGTTTTCTGTTTTTAAATGGACCTTCTTGCCAGCAGCCGATTCTTCTGTTGAAATACCGATGCCAGAATACCCAGCGATGTTTGTCAACTCGGCTGGCCGCTTTTTCCATTAATATGGAATAAAGCTTTTCGGTCATCCAGATCCGTCTGGTGTTAACTGACCTCCTCTTTTTTTTCGTGTACAGGGTAATGTACCTATCCTGTAAATTCACGTTTGTTCATTGAAGCCGATTGATCGCGCTCACTCGCCCCATTGTTAGAAGTGGTTCCCTTTGTTTGAACAGTATCTTTTGTTTTTTAAGTGGATTCTCTGCTGTTTTTCATACTGCCATTTCAATCATTGGCAGCATTTCGACATAGGCCTCTTCAGGGGTTTTTCTACCCAGGCTTGAATGAGGCCTGGATTTATTATACCAATCCATATATTCCATAATGGATTTTCTTGCTTCAGTAACTGAA
>JAUTBQ010177687.1:0-11219 GCA_032361185.1 Lepetodrilus ovalis
TAACATAGAAGCCAATTAGTTTATCTTATGAATGACTCATATTTTCATTGACTTTGAACAGAGTATCTACCGGGCTTTGCTGCGGATAAATCGCTTGGTTTTCTTCGGTGTCGGGCATTGAAAGTGTTGTACCGTCGATAAGCTTGACCGAATGACCTCGCCATTGCCAATGGGACGGTGTTTGTGTGGCGATCATCTAGCCGGTTTTTTGAGCCAGTGTGGAAACCATTGATAACGGCAAGCGTTGTCTAGCTTTACAATAGCCACCACTGGACACACCGCAGGATGACAGTCCACCCAGTACTCTTTTTATCGAGTTATCGTTTACAACACGCTGACAGGACGCATCTGAGTTCATGGCCTGAGCTAAAAACATCGAAAGCGTTAGCGTAGGAGGATAGAGTCTCTCTCGGTGAGGTGGAAGTTGAGATTCAACAACATCCAGTAATGGGGTACTCGTTAGGAGGTTAAAAAAATCATACGAGTTCGTTAGGCTGGCGTGATGGGCTATTCGGTTTTGTTGCGTTTGAGCGCGTTTGTTTTTACGATACATGCAGGCTGGATCCTCGCTGGTAGTGGGCTGTTTGGTCACAACCAATTTACCACCTCTCCAGCCTTCTTCAATAGTTTTAGATGGTTAGGCTTAACTAAGTGCCATTCAGAACTGACCCCGAGACCTTGAGCTTTTTGCTCCGTATTGTTTATTGATGCATAAGCGCCAGAAAATCCCCGTATCTTGCATATTCCATGGCAGTAGCGCTTCCTCTAACAGACCCTAGTATATTATCCTGATGCGACACCTTCGATTGTTCCCAACCTGAGATTATTGGTTGCAGACCATCCATTCTTTATGACAGCAGGGAAGAAAGCAATTCGCCTCTGTTATGGATTCCGAGTTTTTGATAGACGTTTTTTATATAGTCATTTACCGTATATTTGCTTAAATATAAGTTTTCGGAAATAGAAACATAAGACAGTCCTTTGAGTAATGAAAGGGTAACCTCGGTCTGTCGCGGAGTGAAATCCAACTGTTCGCATTTTAAGGAGGCTTGGTACAGGCTGGGTTCGTGGTGCTGCACGGTAACCGCTATCAAAGATTTCTCTTGGTTTCCTGGCGATTGAAACCAGTTAGCCTGAAATAAAAGTTTCCCCCAGGGGCTGTTGATCTCAAATCTGGGAGCATTAAGAGAATGCAAATTAGAATCACTTAACTCGTTGCATAGCCGCTTTACCAAAGAAATAACTTGAATGGGTAACAATGACTTGTCATCCAATGAATAAGGCAGCGCTCTATTGATTGTTGGGTATTTAGCCAATAGCATCAGCTTTCTTCCTTGGGGATTAATATGTTGCATGACTCCTTTCTTGTCCAGAAGGCACAAACCGATTTCGTGCCTGCTCGGTAGCGTATCAATACACCCCTCATTTTGACTGAGCGCCTCACCAATCAGTGGGCTTAACTCGCGTAAATTATTCTCGTCCTTATGGCTGAATGAGCGTTCCCCCGGTTGGCGGTGGAGTACTAGAATACCTATAGGGCACGTCCCGACCTTGATGCCTGAATACAGCGAGTGATGGTAGCCCATCGGTTTGAGGATTTCGCGGTAGAAATCTGAATAATAGAACCGACGAAAAGCCATCTGTTCGGTGGAAGCGATGGTGATAGGTGTCTTAGATGTCTTTAGCCATTCGCCTAAATCTCGTCTTGCTGCCAGGTCACGATTGCCTAGGTAGTTATGGATGAAACTGCTAATGACCAAAGGCCCATCGGGCGATTCATCGAAGAGATTGACAAATTTGTAGGACTTATCAAGCCAGTGGAAGGTGCTCGAATAAGCCGGCACGATCTTTCTGATTTCGGGAAGCAGGATGGGCACAAGCGTACGCCCCCCGATGCCGAGGTTGCAGATGTTCCTTATATGTTGCCATTTTTTTTTGTTCATAGATCCAATCTATGTTTTCAGCATGATTCGACTCTATCGCTCCGTATTGGTTCATTTAAAGGTCCATGAATCTTTTATGACAGAGCCTAACGCAAAAAACCCCTTAAGTAAGGGGGTAGCCATTTCGGTTCATTGTCATTAATCTCCTGTCGCATTACGCATTAACGGTGCAGCGTTGTACTCGTTACCTCTTTTAATTGATACTGTGTCCGGCATCAGTGTTTAAAAGAGTCGCATTTTTTAACTTTAACTTGTAAAGGAGGTTCGACATGTTCGGTTTTTCATTTAACTAAATTTTAGTCGCTATAAAGTATAAGCGTAAAAGCAGTAAGATATTTTTGCGCTTATACCTGAGTTTCTTCTTTAAAATATGTGTTTAGGTTATTCTATGTGGGAATTAAATCAATCTGTAGCAGTTGGAAGAATGGGAGTAGGCGGTTATTTTGGACTTGGCTCAAATCAGATAGTGGTAAGAAATAAAGATACTTGGGAGGCTCTTTGTAAAATTGCAGCGATTTGTAAAAAACCTGGTGAGCTGGAATCTATAGAGAATAATATAAAATATACATTTCCAGAAATTGATGAATCAGTAATCCATAGCTCAATAAGCACTCTCATAGATAATAATTTTCTAATTGAATCTAAGAGCTTCAGTTCTGAAGATAGCTACAGCAGGAATCACCTGTATTACAGCTTCATGGGATCAAACCCAGAAAAAGTTCAAGCCAAATTGGGTAACTCTACTGTTGCGATATTAGGCTGTGGGGGAATTGGTAATCATGTATCAGCCATTCTTGCATCCTCAGGAGTTGGGAAGCTAATGCTTGTGGATAAGGATCATATTGAAATAAGCAATCTAACACGCCAGATATTATTCACGGAGTCAGACATAAATTATAGTAAAATAGACGTGTTAGAAAGAGAATTACTAAAAAGAAATAATAAAGTGGAAATAGAGAAGTATCCTATCATGATTGAACAGGCTGACGACTTATCCATTTTATTAACTGCTGATTTATTAGTTCTATCCGCAGATCAGCCAACTGAGTTGATAGACTGGGTAAATTCGTGGTGTGTTAAAAACTCAAAACCCTATATAAACGTCGGATATATAAATGATATTTCTATGGTTGGACCCTTTTATATTCCAGGAGAAACAGGATGTTTTCGTTGTAACGAAGTGGCGCCTTATTTCACAAAAAAAGATACTCTAAAAAAAGTTATAGATACAATAAATTTTGGATACAGGCCGGCAACATTTCCCGCCATCAATGGTGTTTCTGCATGTTATGCTGCTGGTGATATAATTAAATTTTTAGGTGGGTTTGGTCAGATTTTATCGGTTAATAAAAGGATCGGTATTCACTCATCAGATATTAAAATAGAAACCCAATCTCTATCAGCTAATAAAGAATGCAATATATGTGGACATCTGCAAATAGAATAATAGCTTATGGCGTGACGGCTAGTTCACTTCGAATGTTAGTAGGAGCTATCTCGACAGTCTATTTAATAAATAATGGGCTATCTCTTTCTGATATTGGATTACTAAAGGGCCTGCAAGCTTTAATTATACTTTTTTTGGATATCCCTTTAGCTTATTTTGCAGATAAACACAGTAGAAAGCTATCAGTATCGCTATCTGTTCTTTTTGCCTCCATTTGGTTGTTGGCCACTGGGATAGCAACAGCTAGATATCACTTCTATATTGCAGAATGCTTTAATGCGATTTCTATTGCATTACTAAACGGGGCTTTTATATCTTACTTGGTTGATAGCGTAAAGAAATCTAAAACATCTTCGGATATACACAAAATAGTGGCCGAATACCAGACATATCAATTCATGTCAATGGGGATATCTGCTTTTATCGGATCTGCGCTCATAAGGACTGACTCTTCATTAATATGGATAGTTGCAGCTACCCTATGTATTATCTTGTTTTTTGGGTTTTCTTGGGTTCTTCCAAAAGACAATATTAAAAATAAGAGTCAATTTATTTCTATAAAAGAATCAATTAAAACTGATTTTTTTACGGTAGTTTCGACCTTTAAGGATAAAGATAAAAATCTATTTGGTATGTCTTTAACAATGCTGAATATATCGTTATTTTATCAAGTTTTAATACAGTATTGGCAGCCATTATCTTTTAGTTATTTGGATGCTTACCCAAAAGAAGGAATAATATTTGGAAGTATATTTGCATTAATACTGGTCTCTCAGTCAATAGCAAGCTGGCTATCTTCCAAAATTAAAAATACGGAAATATTATTATCTATTGGTTTGTTTTTAAGCTTTATAGGTTTGCTTCTTTCGCTCTTCTCTTTTTATAATATTTTTCCACTTATGATTCCAGCCATTATTGTAATGTTTATGGCGAACCGTATAACGAGTATTGCTATTACCGGTTTTTTCCATTCTCGAATTAACTCATCACTCCGGGCCACATTTGATTCTGTTATTTCGACATTATTGAGAATTACATTATTTATAATAATTCCGTTAATCGGAATATTAATTAATCAATTTGGCTGGATTATATTTTTTATGTTCTATGGTCTGATTATTTTATTTGCTGTTATTATGAGCATTTTACAAATTCGAAGGCCTTTGAGCGCACTCTTTGGACGAATAGATTATTAATCTCAAGTCCTGAATTCGAGCTAAAAAGGAATATCAAGTGACCGAATGGGCAGAGCAAAGGCCGATAGGGTCAAGTCTTGCTTGTTTGAGAGATGGTTTTACCGCGTAGGAATCTTTAACTGTTTATTTCCTCAAAGACTGAGAAATCAGTCTTAACAAAATTCATGTTTTCTTTCACTTTTTGGAGAGTTGCCATGCTGAAAAAATTCGGATTAATCATTCTTCTTGCAGGTTGCTGGACATTATCGCTTGCTGACTCACAAGGACTGACCATTTCTGATTTTCTTGTTAAGTCAGGTGTGGACAAGCAGTTGGAAGGCCCTCCTAAGTCTCTTAAAGTCGGGCTAAGAAGCGGTTTTGCAAGAGTGCCCGATCCTGATGAAGAAACAAGGCAGGCTTTCAGGCGAGTTGAGGATGCGATCGATAAAGCCTATCGCAAAGATAAAATGTTGAAGCTTTTACAGCAACACCTTGAAGGTGCTTTTACTCCGGATGAGCTGGAAACGATGGGGCATTATCTTGATTCGGCGCTTGGAAAACGCTTTACTGAAGCCGCAAACAAATTGGCTGATGAAAAAACAATCGAATATATTTTACAGAATTCTCCCAAAATCCTGAAAGAAGCCAATAAAGACCCGGAGCGGCTAAAAATCATTCAGTCTCTGATCGAAACAACGAATGCAGTCGATAATGGTTTAGACGTTGCACTGGATACTGCACTGGCCACTCAAATCGCACTCTTCAACGCGACGCCTGGTCGCGAGATGCCACCCATGGAAGTGCTGGAGAAAAATGTAGAACAGCAGCGGTTTACCATGAGAGGCATGATAACGCAGATCACTCTGGCTTCAAGTGTGCACATCTACCGCCCTTTCAGTAACGCGGAACTTAAGGAAGACCTTGACTTTTCGTCTTCGCCGGTTGCAAAGAAATTCTCCCGGGTGATGAGTGCCGCCATGAGAAAAGTGAATAAACAATGTGCTGCAGATATGGGCGAAATTGCGGCTGAGGTTGCCAAGCGTTCGGGGGGTTCATGACTGTCAAATTGCACAAAGGATGGATTCCGGCTCTGGTTTTATTGATGGCCGTGACAAACATCAATGCCGAACAGGCTTTGATCAATACCCCGGTGGTATCGGGGAGCGTACCGATTAAAACCTGGAAAACTCTGCGCGATGAATGTGTCGTTAAACAAGACCTGGATTACTCCTGCGGCGCAGCATCATTGGCTACAATTTTTCAGGAGTTTTATGGATTAAAAATCGGCGAAGAGGATATCCTCCTGCGCATGGAAGATGACGGTGCCGCTTCGTTCCAGGATCTCTCCGATGTCGCTTGGGAGTACAAGTACAGCGCAAAAGGACTGGCGCTTGATTTTGATCAGCTTAAAACACTTAAGATTCCCGTCATTGCCTATCTCAAACACAAGGGTGATGATCATTTCTCCGTGATCCGTGGGTTTAGTTCTGACGGTATGGTCTGGCTGGGCGACCCTTCCTGGGGCAATCGTAAATTCTCTGCTGAACAATTCAAAGCCATGTGGCAAACACGTGATGACGCAAAAATGAAGGGTAAAATATTGGTCGTGATGCCGGAGAATACAAAAACCGCTTCGATAGACCAGGCATTTTTCAAGCCGCCCAAGATGAATCATGTTTCTATGGATTTGTTAACGATAAGGCATTAAGCGTTGCCGGTGTCAAAACCTTTCAGGACAGGTTGGGCAATAAAACGGGCATCGAGGTTGCAGATATTCCTGATTCCTACTCCTGGCATCTGTATTCGTTCCCTCACGCATTAAAAATGTTTTAGGAACATATTTACATACAAAAAAAATCAAAAAAACCAATACCCCCTTATCAAGGGATATTCACCCCGGTTTGTTCCCGGTATCTTGTTTGCCATTCACGGTAAAAACAATTCAAAGCAGTATTACTCGGGACTGAGTTTGCGGATGTTGTGTACGATGGAGCATAAAATACCTGATCTTCCTGATCGCCCCTACTTGTCACAACATGGCCAGCGCCGATTTACCGCTGACCATCGAGGATTTAATCACTCAGCAAAAAAGCTTTCGCATGGACATGAGCATGGCCTACGCTAATAGTGACCGAGAGCGCGTCAGTTCCCGGTATCAGATTTTCGAGGCCGGGAATGGCCAGTTTATTCAACTGCCGGTCAGCGTCGGAGATGCTCGCAGAAACGCCGATATTCTCGCGCTGACCTTGGGATTTCGCTATGGTCTTAGCACTGATAATACGCAGGTTTCTTCTGTTGAGATGTCGGAGTTGAGTGGTTCAGAAATGGATGTGACTGAAGGGGAGTTTTGACCGGTTGTTCTCGGAATTATTGCCGGCGGGGCTGCCTTGGTCTATTCACCGTCTGCGTATTAGATCAGGCAGGTAAGTCAGTATCTTCCTTCGGTTGCTATTTATAGTAGCACCGGTGGTGGATTGAGGTGATGTAACTTTAGGAGGGAGGGCAGCCGAGGTATTCCTCGGCTGCAAAAGGTATACCTGTATCGAGGGCTAGTAAATGAAATACTACTTCAAGTTACGGTATCAAATACTACTTAGGATGTTACCTGAGAATCGTATGTTAGGTACTGAATAATGCCAGTGCATCTTTACTATTTTCAAAAACTGGCGCGGAGAAAATAATAATGGACATAGCGAGAAACCCTCTAGAATTAGTCTTTGATGATATTTACATATCGTTAAACAACATCTTGGAAAATAATATTGTTAATATCAAATTAGAAGGATTTTCAATTTCTGGTTCAATCAAAATAAAGTCTGCTCTTAGAATGGTAGATAGGCTGGAAATGAGTGGACATATTAAGAAAGGAGATACTTTGATTGAAAGCTCTTCTGGTAACTTAGGCATTGCACTTAGTATCATTAGTGCAGTTCGAGGTTATAACTTTGTTTGCGTCACTGACCCAAATATTTTGACTACATCGAAAAGCATAATGAAGGCTTACGGAGCTGAAATTGTTAAAATAACTGAAAGAGATGAAAATGGTGGTTATCTTAATTCTAGAATTGAGTATATTAAAAATATAATATCAAAAGACAAGTCTTTTACATGGATAAATCAGTATGAAAATATTGATAATGTGGATGCTCATTACAGTTGCACAGCTCCATCTTTATTTACAAAATTTCCAAAAATTGACTACTTATTTATCGGGGCAGGAACAACAGGGACACTTTCCGGCGTAAGTCGATATTTTAAATTAAAGTCTCCAGATACAAAAATCATAGCAGTTGATTCAGTTGGGTCAATTACCTTCGGTGGAAAACCAAGAAAAAGATTAATACCTGGTCTTGGAACAAGCAAAGTACCACCAATTAGTAAGTTATCAATATACGATGATATCGTATATGTAACAGAGCAAGATACAATTAATTTGTGCAAACAATTATCCTTGCAAGGGCTATTGTTTGGAGGTTCTACAGGAACAGTTTTATCAGGCATTTGTAGTTACAAAAATAAAATAAAAACAGATTCTTGTGTAGTAACAATTTCACCAGACTTTGGCAACAACTATTTAGACACAATATACAACGAGGGATGGATTAATAAACATTTCAACAAAATAAATTCACAAGGATAACTAGCATGAGTACACCTAATTTTAAAATTATTAACGCTGAATATATTAAACAATGGCTTTCAAGAAACCCAAAAAGATTACTAGAAATAACAGCACAAGCTTATCTTTCCTTTCATGAAGGAACTGCTGTTAATCCAGATAGTTATTTTTTACGCTTTCCTGATAACCCTAATAATAGAATAATTGCATTACCAGCCTCTTCTGAAAAAGAGCCATTTTGTGCTGGGATTAAATGGATATCTAGTTTTCCTATTAATATTTCTAACGGATTAGATAGAGCATCTGCTGTTTTTTTACTAAATGATAGAAAAACGGGTTACCCGCTAGCGTGCCTTGAGGGTTCTCAAATTTCTAGTTATAGAACAGCAGCATCTGCAATAGTTGGAGCTGAATTAATTCATCCAGCTAAAAAATACTCATCGCATATGGTTATTGTTGGCTGCGGCCTTATTTCTCATAGCATCTTGTCCCTTATGATTGGAACTGGATGGAATATTGATAAAATTACATTGGTTGATTTAGATTTGGATAGAGCAAAGGTTTTTGCAAATAAATTCAATAAGTTAAAAATTGAAACCAGTAAAAAGTTAGTCTCAGGAGACTTAATATTATTTGCCACATCTGCTATTGAACCCCATGTTTTAGATACAGATATATTAAACAATAACCCTACAATATTACATATGTCATTAAGAGATTTAGGGGTTGAGTTAATTGAAAAAAGCCAAAATTTTGTTGATGATGTAGATCATTCAGTTAAAGCAAATACTTCTCTTTATTTGACTGAGGAGAAGATAGGAAATAGAAACTTTATTACTGGAGATATTGCACAATTAATTGAAGGAGAAATAGAGATAAACTCTGATAAACCTAGAATATATGCCCCTTTTGGTATGGGGATAATTGATTTGTTGGTTGCTCAATCTATTTATAAAGAATCACTTCTTCAAAATACCAATAAGAACATAAGTGTTATTAATGATTTTTTTCCAGTACCGTATAATAAAATATAAGGAGAGTTAAATGGAACAAAAATATATTGGATCTAGTAAATATTGTAATAATGAATATTGGCCCCCTGTTGAATCTACAACTAGCATTTCATCAGTCATTAAAGAGCTAATGAATGAAGAGAGTACTAATGTAATTAGAAAACTTAAAAGCATATCAACGGTTGAAAATTATGATGAAAAATTAATGAATTCTTTAGGAGAAATTTATAGTCTATTTTTTCATTATAAGGACTCTCTGATTTATAACGAGAAGACAATTGATGTCCCAAATATTTTTCGCATAAAGACACTATTAGAAGATGAAATGAAAAGAAAAATAATTTCACCAGTTTTTCCAGATAGTGAAGATATATATAATTCTGTTGATTTGTGCTGTGATTTTTTAGAATATTTAACTAATGACAATAAAGGACTTAATCATTCGTTTTTTAATTATACAAAAGACAAGATGACAAAGAATGAGTGGGTAGAATTTTTATTACTTGAAACAATAAGAAATGAAGTAGTTGACGATGAAGTCGCAATGATGATCCCTGGTCTACAACACTCAATGAAACAAGTAATGTCATCTAACCTTTGGGATGAATGCGGCAATGGGAACATAGATAATTTTCACACAACTTGGTTGAGGAGATTGCTAAAATCATTAAATAAAGACAACGATATTATTGAGTATAGAAAAACCAAGCCTTGGTTTGCCTCTATTACATCAAATTCACTAAACTCATTCTTAACAACAGTTGGCGGTGTTTATTATGCATATGGTCATTTTTTAATCACCGAAAGTTGGGTAGCACCTCATTTTACAAAAATGTTAATTGGCATGAAAAATGTTGGTTTAACAAGTAAAGATACACAAATATATTTTACAGCTCATAAAGCAATTGATCCTTTTCATACGGCAGAAATGTTATCTGGTATTAGGAAAATGGAACCTCAACTAGAAAAAAAAGAATTAAAAGAAATTGTTTCGGGAGCATGTCAAGCTGTTGCATCTGGTTCTGTTATGTATGACAAACTTGAAAAATATTTTAATGAGAGTGCTTTATGAGTATCCAATATTTTCTTTTATTTTTTAGCTTAATGTTTCCTTTGGTATTTAGCCCAGGACCAGCTAATATAGTGTTTGCCATGTCAGGGATAAGGCAAGGAGTTATAGGATCAATTCCGTTGATAATAGGAGTAGATCTGGTTTTTATTATTTACTCATTGCTAATAGGTTTTGGTTTAGGTGAAATTTTACAATTATATCCAAGTTTAATTTTTACTCTTCAATTGCTTGGTTCTTTGTATATCGTCTATTTAGCTTACAAGTTTATAAAAGGTGGTAAAAAAGAGATAGATTCTAATAACAAAACCTTTACTTTTAAAGACGGGGTTATACTGCAAATGTTAAACCCAAAAGGGTGGACAATGTTATTTTTAATGTTTTCCACATTGCTTGACGGTAGTTTTAATTATAATGAACAAATTATTTCTCTTGTGATTATGTTGGCAATATTAAATATTTCGACTCATTTTATTTGGGTAGCTGTTGGCAATCATATTTCCAAATGGACAGATAACAAAAGAATAGAAAAAATACTAAATTATTTTTTTTCTGGATCATTGCTTATAGTTGCCATATGGCTTTTATTGCAATTAGAACTGCCAGTGTAAAGCACCTAGTATCAAGTTTGAAGTGCAACAAAAATAATTATGCATGAAATATCTCCTCTGGAGTCTATCGAAGCGATTTCCTGCAACACGCTTACAACCTTGTCAGGCAAAACAAAGGTGGCCCTGGCCTAAACGGAGAAACTTATGCGTCAATAGAAGCCGGAATTGGAAAGAGTGCTTATTTAAGGGTAACTATTCAGCCCCATCCAAAGAAATAAAATCGGGCAACAGCCCTTGAAACAATAAAAACAAAGCCTCGGTCGCGCTAACATTATGTTTTCTACACGTAGAAAGATAGCCACGAATACGGCAAAACATCTGTGCACCCTCCATGGAACGGAA
>JAUTBQ010177698.1:0-11219 GCA_032361185.1 Lepetodrilus ovalis
TGTACAAATCAAACGTAAATAGTCTCAGACAGAAATTCGTTTGGCCAATATCTAGGCCAATCAACCGTGATAGTATGCCTTTAATAGGGGTGTTGATAGAGATGTTGATAAAGATGTTGATAGAGTTGTTGATAGAGATGTTGATAGAGATGTTGCTAATGTTGATAGAGATGTTGATAGAGATGTTGATAGAGATGTTGATAGATGTGCTATCAGATAGTAGTTCATACAGCAGTAGATTAAGTGAAAATAAGTAAACGCATGGTCGGACATATTGTGTGTGTTTCCTATGTGATAGCATCCGAGAGTTTCAGGTGTTGCCGTTGTTAATTATATTTAACATTACGTAGAAGTACATTTTCTGCATGGAATTGCACAATGTCTATAGCTGCTGGGTGATACATGGATGCGAGCCTCTAATAATCCCAGTATAGTGTTTGCACCGCATATTAAAAATAAAGTATTCTCGAAATAGTAGATATTGATAACCTCCAACAGTCATTACTTGTTGATGTGTTTTGAATAATTATATCAGTATATTTCAGTTAAACCTATTAGCGGAGGAAATCAGATCTATTCTGCATCCTTACACAGGATGTTTGATTCTGGAAATACACGTATCCTTACAACTCTTCCTGGTGAGAAGACTAAAATGGCACGTAATCATTTCTCTGCTGATTGGAAGCCATGCTACTACTTGCACCTTTCAGCTGTTTTTTGCTACACATATACAGATCAAAGTTGTGTGTCAGGCTAATACTGAGTACTGATAGGACCAATTGACGATGCTCTGTGTAGGACGAGCACGAGGACTTCCTACACAGATCAATGATGATACAGACAGCTTGATTACTGAAGAGGAGTACGTCCATTTGATGGATGAGTTGAAGAAAATGATCTGGCGAAGGTGAAAAAGTGGAATGTTGCACTGTTTGCTAACGATGCGAAGTTCTACTCTGATTACACTCTCAGTCTGTAACACCGGCTTGTAGTATTGTACACTTGTCTTCATTAATTCAGTAACACTATATACCTACTTATTTACTGTGACGGCTGATCATTCCCAAGCAACCCCACAACGGCTAATATCTATTCTATTTCCGGGAGCAGAACAATTACAATACAGATCTATTCGAATATTGTACTTTTACTTCCAATTAATTTATTTTTGTTAAGCATATCAGAAATGTGGCATCAGTTAGGATATTTCGTTCTATGGTTCAGATGAATGTATCACGGTCGCCGTCAAACAAGTCGAGGTAAAGGCTACTAACTTCACACGTTCTTGTTCATGGTATACATTTGAAGAATGTAATGCGTTGTTCGGACATTACCCAGTGGAATGCTCCAGCGGAAGTAAACGCGTTGTCAGGGTGTCGCTGGTCTAACACCTCCGTATAGAGAGGGATGTCACTTTATTATTGAGCCAGAGTGCCGGTTCGGAAACTGGACTATTTCTACACGAAAATGCTTTATAGTGAACAAGTCTAGTCGACAATCAAGGTCACTGTGGAATTCAGGATGTATACACACAAGCATAGTCTGTGTCGTGGATTACTTGGGATGCAGTGGTGTATGCATTTAACCATGGCAGTGGTCTGAACGATTCAAATAGGACGCATTTGATGTTTATACTTCAAACGTGTACTAAAGTCCGATCAATTTAGCAGATCTAGAGTATCATACAGCATAATACACCACCAAGTACTACTCTATTCTATACATTCTATTAATATAATCAATTCTAGAGTAATCATAATACTATAGCTGTATGTACCACGTGATTACCATGTAATTACCACGTGATTACGGGATACCGGAAGTTACAGCGACGTAATGACTCCAAACATCTACACCTTTCTCAGTTTTTATTTATTTTTTATTTTTCAATCATTGGATTCCTGGAAGGCCTAGCCAAGACAAACGGCTTCCTCTGGTTGTCGATGTGTGGCTACCCAGGCTAGGTGAGATTAAGTACACCTGAAAGAAACATAAATGTAGCAGTTCATATTTCCCAGTAGGTTTTAATGGCACAGAGCTCGTGCTAACTTATCGAGGCTTTGCAATTTGAATTTAGATTACTGTATGCTTTAACATGCTTAAGAGGTAAATTCTTTCAACGTCCTTCCTTACAGCAGTTTTCGGATTCAGATATATATAGGCATGCTGAAATAAGCATGAATCTATCTTCATCAGATTTACGACTTACTTGTATTATCATCGTAAATTGTTGCCAAAGTTACGAATTGTTAGGTACTATGGCAGAGGTTTGACAATTTGGAACGGAACATATTTCTTTCGTCGCTTACAGTTCCAGTGGCTAGTAACGGTAAGATAAACAACTTTCGGAGGCACTTCTCTTTTCAACGATGTAGGTGTTATATTAATACCTGTAACGTATGCGTTCAGTTTAGATAGACTTGATGAATGTTACTATTAAATGTGATGAGATAATTATTATTCGTTATCCTAGTTGACTAATGAACAATCTAATAAAAATCACATCTCGTTTCGCTCCAGAAATATTTTGGCATTCTTTCGAAACGAAATGTAGTAGTGAGGCTCCAAATATCCGAGCGTTAGTTTCCAATCTGATTGGAATGCAATTGACTTTAGGTATGTCCTTTTCTTATATGTCAGTTTGTTGAAAGCATTCCACGCGGCACCCTCAGATGTACGGTATTTGGACTGATTCGAGCTATACCTTGTTTTTATTTCATCAGTAAGCTCAGTAGTTGAACTACCATAAAAACTGTTTGTCAGCGATTTGAAAACACCAATACATTCCAAATAAAACCGATTCCAGTAGAGAGATTTTTTAATGAAATTGATTTTGGGACATCAGAGAGTGTTCGATGAAGGTGACGCGAAGTAATAATGTTGGGTTGTTTTTTTTCAGAGTGAGAAACAAATTGAATTCTGTACGTCCACGTCTTGAACTGTTGCCATGTTGGAACTTTCTACTAAATACCCTAACCCCCTAGGCAGTAACATGACACTGTTTGAAAATGAGAAATTTCCTGTTTTTCTATGAAAATGTTGATCTTCCGATCTGTAACACGAAACTGTCAGAGTAATGGTGTTTGCGTTGTTCGCTGAAGTAAATGACCAAGACAAGCCTTGCTGTGTATGAATAACGAGTTCAGGTTATTTATTTGGGCCATTTAAAATAGCATGAATTTTAAGAATTTAAGAAGTATGTTTCAGTATACATACGTGATACATACGTTCAGGGGTCGGTTTGTCTGGAAGCAGACGATACATAAATACCCTCATCAGATGCATCATATGAGATGTCGTCGTCTCGATCCATGCCTGTGATTGTACTTCCAGCAGCGTTACGTTCTTATCTTGCCTACCAACGAGGACTCTTCAGATAGCAGAATATATTTGAGACTGATGTCTATCAAGCAGTCGTTCACACGGAACTCTACACTACTAGCAGACAAGCTCTGTTCAGAGTGCACAACAACGACTGCCACCAGCTTAACGAAACGTTCACACCGGAAGTCAGGATGTAATAGACGTAACACGCTGTACAGCATGATGAAGCTCACTTATCGCGATATGTACACGAGAGTACTCGTGATAGGATCATGGTCTCGTAGTTCTTACGAGTGCTTCATTGAACGGTGCCCAGATGTACACGCAAACCCGGACTAATTGTACAGGTGACTTTCGTGAAACTCAGACCACTACCAGACCATAACACACTCGCATCAAGAGCGCTATGCTGTCTTTGTGTTTGCGAGACCATCGTGAAATAATGCTCTAGTGTTTTACTCTCTGCTCATTCGGGCATCATATTATCATGTGTAAGTTATACATGGTCGGACTTAATATGTTTGCTAACCCGTTTTCCCAAAATTATATTTTGATGAATGCAATATGTTTAAATCACACTGGCAGTAACATATTACATAAACATTAGTCTTGAATTTAAACAATATACTCGATTGAATAATGCATTCACTGCACTTACAATCAATTATAAGTTAATAGAAGAACATGCTATTATATACAACTTTGGTTGGAATTTAACTTCAACTTATATTGGTCACCTATTTATAAAGATCTTTTAAACGTGGAATGTGTCATAGAAGTTTTAATGAAGTTTCCAGGAAGATGCTGATCGCTTAAAACATATAATTATTGCACTGTTTTACTATTGATATTACCTGTATTTGGTTCAACATGACCTAGTCTACCTATGGCAGTCAGAAAGACAGACAGATAGAGATAACATAAAAGTGTTATCTCAGCAAACAGACATTGTATGCTAATTTCATCTCTTCCATTTCTGATTTTGATACGTCGGTAGATAATTAACGTGCGTGGGATAGCTAATAAAAATGCAATTTTGAAACATTGACTTTAGAGATCAACTCTTTAGACCTATATTTTGAAAATATAGCTTCAAATGAGATACCATGCGCTTTAACGAGAACTAAATGTCCTTCTGAAGTAGATGACATCGTCATCTCGTTGCTAGAGGAAATGCAAAGCGTTCGTGACCGGTCAATTCATTGACACGAGAAAACCTGATTATTTCCCTCAATTCTGTGAGTAAAGCTATGTGTATCCAAATTTGCCAACTGATACGACAAGAGTGGATCATAAAAAAGCCCAAACAATAACCCAATTTCACTTTATTTTACGCTGGCGAGCAATTATCTCCTACGGGTATCGTTCTTGGACCCAATTATCTGGCAATGTAATGTAAATGGAGTTTATTCCATCACGTATTAATGACAACATGTCAGAACATTGACTACTCTCTCTGAGTCATGACAGTTGAAAACACCGAGCAGTCCGGTGTCAGACCGCGCTTGTACTTCCGGAATAACGTACAGTCGTCATAGCGACACAGAGTGACGGGACATTACTGCTTCTGGTTTACACTCCACGCTAGTTAAACTCCACAACCTCTCCCTGGTTCACACGCGACTACACCAGACGTTAATCAGATATATTGCTGTTGACATGTATAGGTGTGACCATTGGACGTTATCATTGAACACGAGTACGTGTTTCAATTATGTATTCATACTAAATTTGGAAATACAATAAGAATCATTTGACTAATTCTTCGTACCATTGCTGGTGTAATGTAGTGATGATAATTTCGTGCAGCACAGGATATCGTCATTGAGATTGTGTTTGTCCATGATTATTCAACGTCATGACATCATGAATCTATCTGAGATACATCATAAGAGCCAGTTGCACGACATCACATGACCGTAATCAGCCACCAAACAGATGCGGTAACCATGTATTTTAATTGTATCGCCCGCTATATCTGTCAACGACATTTAGTATTGCTGTATATTCAGTAAAACCAAATTCAATGTAAACACATATTTCTCATCTCTGCTATTTACGAGTTGTATATTTGATACGTCTGATCCAGGTAGAACAAAACTCGGGTAATATGCATAGATATGCACACTCCTGCATGGCACGCGCTGTTCACGTCCAATAGACTAAGAAGCAGTCGACGATAGATTAAGCAAGCAATGCTATGCTATCCGTCATGGCATGACATGACATGATATATTGTACCTGATAACTATCCGATTCGATAGGTTACTATATTAAATAATCAAGTGGCAAGACATTGTGAAACAGGAGATTTATCATAAATACATTCTTGATACTATTCATGCAATTGATGTGCCGCTCCTTCAAGGTGGGGCTATATGGAAGTGTAACAACATACTCTGTTGTTTTTCCAGGAGCTTAGCAATGTAAACCAAGCACTTGACATTATGTCCTGGAGACGAAACCATCCTACTCTGTTTGCTCAGCGATGTTAGATAATCCTCTTCTGTCTTGCTGAAGTATGAGCTAATCCTCAAGGAATATAGACTTGCTAGCACGACCAGAAACATTCACACTTGTCATTATAAGAGCACTGTAGGACAAGGTAAGAGGAGCTCCTGTATGCGCATCCCACATACCGGCAAGTTCGTCCATCTGTTAAACCTGTGACGCCTGTACTGTGAGCGTGTTTACAGGGCTTGTTTACGGTACTCTTGATGTGGGTAACATCTGAAGACTTTATTCATTCGTCTACATGGTGATATCCTTCTTTGCGGAATGACAACTGGTCCTTGAGCGTCCTTTACCCGCATACTTGCAGGTGCTTCCGTCTGTGGAATGGTGATTCAATGTGATACTTTGGTATAGTCAGCTTACACTCACATCCATCCCTTTGTACCCTCTGCATGCGTGTCTGATTCATAGTCACGGATGCAGATTAAGCTATGTTGCATACGTTATTATGTAAAGCTCTGTATTCCAAAGAGAATACGTCTATTAGAAAACAAGCCTACCCACATGTTATCACTTACCAAGAATAATAAAATCGTTGGAAGTATTATACTGTACAGACGTTGCCTGTACTCACAGCCGTGTGTTGACGCAGTAGTTGACGCAGTAGTTGACACGAGTGGTAGTGTCAGGGGTGTAAGACTGACGGTAGGAACTGTTTCATGTGTTCAGTAGAATGCAATACAGCATATAAGTTGACATTTCACCAGGGACATATAACGGTTTTTCACTAAGCATGTCCTTTCTTTGATGTTTCATAATAATAGAACTAGATACACCACAGTTGAATATCCCAAATTAATATTGTCATTCATGTCATGGATTATTTTAATATTTCCAGGTTGTTTTTTTGGTACCTCTTTTTGAACGGTCTCGCATCATCTCGCTAGCTCTGGGCGGCAGTAAGCCTGTAACCAGTTATCTGCATCGCATCTGTGGCGTTCAGGAATGCAGCACGATGTAGGTCCGTCGTTGGCTTTAGTTCAGTAGTCGTGTCAAGAGCGGTGCGCGGCAAATAGAGTGCGCTCTGTTCGCCGGAATCAGGACATCGCACTTCCTGCTATATACAGCGGGCGCCCACATGGTCAGCTGCGTTGTGCTACAGGCGGATTAAGAGTTCTTTGGTTTGGTCAATTTTCCACGTGCATCGTCGCTGAACGGATTACCAGTTCCTCTGAGGACCACTTCATATAGAGAGGCGGGGAGTGTAGTGTAGTGCTTACAACGCGTATGTGTGGCGATACTGTGATACCTCATACCACACTGATGTACACAAATGTGTATACCATCTTCTTACCATAGTGACAGACATACCAAGGAAACCATGACTGAGTCTTAATTAAACTCTGTACCCTGGGGAGTGCAGGTGAGTACAAGTACTAGTATGTCTATTTAGCGCATACCGTCAGCGTCACACCATACCTTCCCAGCTCTGTACGTGTCTTGCTACGCTTTCCTCTGAGTTATCTACACAAACATTATGAGCTGCTAGTTTACTACAGCATTTATTTGTCTGTGGCCCGGTCATATTACAAAGGTTGCGTGGAATCTGGAAAGGCAATTGACCTAATGGTTGTTATGGTTGTGCTGATGTAGCGTCCTGTGTTGAATGTTGTACCACGACGCCTGTAATACCTGTCCACTGCCAGCACCCCTGCTTCCGAGATGAGACTTGACCAACCATTCTCTCCTTCGATTCTGCGTCCCCGTGAATTGAACGTAATCGGTCTTTAGAGAATATTTCATATGGTACTTAGCACTATGCTATAACAGAGTACAGTAATTTCACCATAGATTAGAAAAGCTGGGGGATTAGTTGAGCTTTAAGTGATTCTGTCCGACGAATCGATTGGCAAAAGGGTTTTAGTTTGAAGGAATATTGATAAAAAGAGTGTTATTAAAAATATATAGACACATTGAAATCTCAGTATACCGCTATATGACAGATGTGCACGCATCAATCATGAACGTGATACCGGATGTGTTCAAGGCCAAATACGTATTATTTACTGCTGACAGATCATGTATAAGGTGTATTCGATTATCAATGAAATGTATGTGTTCAAGGAAATGACACTTCGCACAGATGGTGACAAGGAAAACATCAATACTAGTGTATACACTGTACTATCTATATATTCTAACACCTTGATGCATTACCGGCGTAAATAGCTGTCTGTATATCTTGCCATGTTAACGTGTGCTATGTAGAGCTCACAGTTACGATAATATTATATACTAGATGGAACATATGCCATTGCTCTCCTAATAACCAGACACCACCATTTCCTGAATGTTTTTTTTTTCGATCTGAAGTTACTGAAACAAATACTGAACGCTGCAAACACAGTCAGTTTAAACTAGAGCACACATACTGCTGACCTTACTGTTACTAGTAGTTACTACTACTACTACTACTACTGCTACTACTGCTACTAGTGCTCCTCCTCCTCCTCCTCCTCCTCCTACTACTACTACTACTACTACTAGTGCTACTACTGCTACTGCTACTACTACTACTACTAGTGCTACTACTGCTACTGCTACTACTACTACTACTACTACTACTACTACTATTACTACTACTACTAATACTACTACTACTACTACTATTACTACTACTAATAATAATAATAAATACAAATATTAATATTAATAATAATAATAATAAAATATTATTAATAATACTAATACTAATAATAAATACAAATATTAATAGTAATAATATTAATAATAATAATAAAATAGTAATAATAATAGTAATAATAATAATAATAATAACATTTCGAGCTGGAAATGGTTTTGTATGTCTACGTCGGATATGCAAGTAATGTAAGTTAATTGAAATTGGATACTAAACAAAGATTAACATTAAATTTATTCTCTTTCGATGTCCATTCTCGGATTTTCTTTTCATGTTCTCATAGGAGACTATTTCACGTGGAGCCATGTTAAACTAAGAAACATTTGAATCAGTGTATTAATTGTCTGTTATGAAAATATGGATGTGACAAGTATGTAGGCTTTATTTGGAAAATGGTTCAGAGCTTAAGTTACTAAGTTTGCAACGTTAACAGCCATTCTAACTGGCTCGTAGAATCTGTCTCAGGGTGACCTCCATTGGTGATGGAATATTGAACAAGAAAGTTGTACTCAGTATACATTTTTTATTAATTAAAAGATCTTTTTTCCCACCGAAAGTGTATCCAATAACAAACAAAAGTACTCCCACGAGCAATAGCAAAACGTGTCAAATAATTGTGCAGTGAAATCCACTGGCAGATTCCAGCAAAGCAATTAATCTATGAGATATTGGAATCAGTGAATCGAGAAATCTAAACATGTAAATTGGAAAACTACAACCATGACAAAACACCTCTGGCTCCAGGGCAGACCGAGGACGATATCTTCGAGCCATTTCGGTCCATTATACATCCATTCAAATTATGCCGAGCTCTTCAAACGTGAACGTGGCAGTGTTATCGCTACCACTCGTCATATCCTACTCATTCCATACACACTGGGCACCTTACACGATCAAATGCATATGTTTAAGAGAGGATAGTACACGATTTGCAGATTGCCGTGCGTAAATAATATATGACCTCAACATTTGCATTCGAAACAGTTTCAGTAATTACAAAATGTATTACTTTGAAGTAAAAGCGAGCGCAATGAGAAGTATTTCCAGTATGGAAGCAAGAGACACGTTTCTTGTATGCGAGTTGGGAAGATCAGTGCAATATTAGCTTTTCTAATGCTTCTGAATGGCCTCGTTCTACCCCTATGTGCAAACATACACATGCAAGCGCGCACACGCGCACACGCACGCGCGAACACACACACACACACACACACACTATACACAAAAACACAATACGTACACACACGCACACACACACACTATACACAAAAACACAAAACGTACACACACGCACACACACACACACACACACACGAGCATACATGTGTGCATGCGTACGTGCGTGCATGTTACGTATACCTGTGTTCGTGTAGCAAATAATTATAGCTTTACAAGCACCGGACCTACAGCACAAAACCTGCCCAAACAATTTACTGTCGTATCTGCGAAGCCAAAGGATCAGCTCAATCATTCTGCCCTGGCTACATCGACAGTGGAAATACTAAACCCTGTGGACCAAACTATCTCAAAAGTAGAAGTGAAGTTAGGCGTGTATAACCTCTCAAGATTATAATCAATTTGATGCTCCTTGGTCCCTAAGGACAATTTTGTCTGCCTTTTCATTAAACAAAAAAGTACTCTTCAGATTTTTTTCGGGGTTTCGTGTTGATGTATTTGAGCTCTAACTATACACGCATACACTAAGTAAGGCCATCTGAAGATTGAAATTGATCCACGGTGACTAGTACTTCATTAGATACAAGCTTTCCCTTCCATACTCCGGAGTGCCAGTTGTTCAACAATGACCGTCCAGTTCAGAAAGGTTGTCATTTCACGGGGCTGAAGAGAGTATTTACCGGCGATGTACATGAGTCAAGTGAGGATTTCAGGATGGCATTGGGTCACTCTACGCTACCGTACTAAATGGTACACAGGATTTAATAAATCTGATAGAAGCATGGTGGTTATGAGTGTCTCCTAAATTTAGAAGATAGTGTAGGAAGTAACATACAGTACCATGGCCGCACTATCATTTGACGTCTGCCATTTGATAACGCCTATATCTGTCGACCGCGTGATAGGCCCTATCCTTCCTGTGATAGCCACTGTCAGTATACAGTGATAGTTCTGTCGGCCTTCCGATAGCCTCTGTCTGTTATGTGATAGCCTGTCTACCAAATGGTAGCCCCTGTCAATGAAAGCGTTGGACATGGACTAGAGTACTTGCTACAATAGATCGACACCGCCATCGCTTTCTCTGGAAGTGTCCCGAGTACCCAGATGGGAAGATAAGTAGAACGAATGGGGGCTCTAGGACATTTTAGACGCCGGGTTTTCCAGGGCGCGTTTGTTTGAAGTCGGATTGCCATCGGATTTCACTGGAAGACTGATCACATCTGATTCCATTTCAGGGGCGTGTAGTAATCAGGTGGAGTCTGGAGTAGACTGGAGGACAGAGAGGGCTGGGAACGCCGTCGGGGGTTTTGCTGGGGAACTGCTCTGGAGGCGACGAGGCAAGGGGCAATCAAAGACTGAAAACGGCAACTGAGAAAGGTTTACCAATGAAACGATTTGGAAATCACAACAATTTAGGTCTCAAGATAGAATGCTACACGATGCTTGTAACTATGTTTGGCATCGACCTTGTACATTTTGTAGCTCCCGATGAAGAGAGAGAGAGAGAGAGAGAGAGAGAGAGAGAGAGAGAGAGAGAGAGAGAGAGAGAGAGAGAGAGAGAGAG
>JAUTBQ010177709.1:0-11219 GCA_032361185.1 Lepetodrilus ovalis
ATTCCAAAACAGTTTGTTGAAATTGAATTTTGCCTACCGTACAGTGGTAGAAAGGTTTTTGGAAGTACAAACATGATAATATGTATGTCAAGTGAATGTACTTTGTATTGTAGCTAAGAACTAGTAAAAAACGGCCATAAATATCTGTGATAGTATGCCTATAACACGAACAAAAATATGAGGAAAGTAGATCAATGAAGAAAAACAATATGATTCAGTGTTTTGATACTGTAAAATATTTTCCATAAGGAAATATATATTTTATTAAGTAATTAACTTTTATTATTGTCGTTAACTTTGTCAGTAAGTGTATTTGATAAAGTAGTGAAAATAATCCAGAAAGAAATGTTATGTCTCTCACACTGTAAATGGTTCAGGATAAATCAGTTTCCATGTCAATTTTCAGTAAAATAATGATAAAAATATTAGTTTTTGCAATATATGCTTAAATAATGTGCAGCTTTATGTCTTATCTTGTACACAGCCTTTTGCCATCAAAGATTCAGCCTCGTTTATCAGACAGAACTGGTTGGAATTCAGGTCAATGCGGCCAATGTCTCGACACAATTTAATACATGGCAGGAGATGGTCAAATCATCACTGGAATTAACCCTCGCTAATTAATTTTGTGTCGACAGTGATGGAATTACACATGCATGTGTTGTCTCTGTCTGATAGCTCGTCACCTGATCAGCGTCCTGCTAGATTGATCCTGCAGACAGATATTGAATTATCCTAGGCAGTGTTGATATTGTGTATCAGATGATGTTGTAGAGACCATCATATGCTGTTATATCAGAGAGCATCAAAGGCATCACAGGCTATTAATGTTACAGAGATAGCTTTTATGTCCTCCAATACATTTGGAGAGTAGCATGAATACCGTAATTACTCTAATAATTTGAACACCTAAATTAATTGTTAAAAACATTTTTCTTTTTCCGACCATAAAAGTAAGAACTTGACAATTTATTTCAAATTTTAATTTTCTAAATGTTTGAACACAGTCCTTTATCAAATTTTGAATTTATTTACCATTTCAATTGCAACCATATTTTATCCTTTAGTTTGTCCCTAATTATATGAACACAAATCATTTCCAATTTTCAGCTTTTTCTAATAATTCTAACAGCTACAAATTTTATTATTTTCTGCTGTTCGAATTATTAGCGTAGTTACGGTATTTCCTGATTACATTACAGCATAATACAAAATATAATTATTATGTAACACTGGTGACATTTTGTTCGAATATTGATCTAACTAAGGATAATTTACATCCTCATTATGCCCTTCAATTGGTATGGGATTATTAATTAAGTTTATTAATTATGCAAATATTGATACCACTAATTTTGATAGTGATGTCATTTTAATGAATGAATCAGCTGCCATGCATTCTTGAACCATGAAAGATATACAGTGTACCCAACTGAATAGTTGATAATTACTCCAAAGTTCCTTTAAAGTCGCTGTTTTCCTTTTCAGTAATTAATTGTTTTCCTTAATTGCTGTTTTACAGGTCCCACCATTATGACATTCCGCGGTTATGAGTGGGTGACATATCGGCTGTACGAGAAGAAGGAAGACAGATTGGTGGCCGACAAAAGTAGAATTTCATTTGAATTCAAGGTCAGTATGACGTTCATGCACTGTAGGATGAATACACCTGCATTGTAGGATGAGTACATCTGCATTGTAGGATGAACACACCTGCATTGTAGGATGAATACACCTGCATTGTAAGATGAACACACCTGCATTGTAAGATGAACACACCTGCATTGTAGGATGAATACACCTGCATTGTAGGATGAATACACCTGCATTCTTATGGATGGATACCTCTTGTGGGATTGTTGAAAATCTGAATATTGAAATCTACAATACCATGCAGGTCCGATCATGGCATCAAGAAAACCACATTACAAAACAACTTTTTATCCATGAATAATGGAAGCTGTGACAATATTACGACATACTGAGATTTATCTAATGTCAATAGTTCCACTTGTTCGTTGTATTGATCGATTGTGCACGTTTACCTGAGAGCTGTGTTACTGTGGTGAGATATTACTCAAGCCATCTGTTGATAACAGTGAATTTCACTTCCATTATGTTCCACATTATCAAGCAGAAATAGCCATGGGCTGCAAATATATTACCTTCCTTATTAATGCCCGGCTGAAGTGTTGTGCTGTAGTTCTTCATGGCTCTGCTGACAGGAGTCACTGCAGCACTCATTCCAGAAGGATGTGATTACATCCTGTAATTGTATCGAGGTTGTAGCAGATGTGTCCGTACATGTGACTCGGACATCAATTAATCAGAACACCCCTGCTTTTGATTGAAGCGACATCGCTCCATATCTGGTCGCTAGATTGACTCTCACTTGGTTTTCTGTTCCTCTTTCTATGGTATACATCTGTAAATCCTGTGGGAGTTTTCATACTTTTCAATTTTCCCAGAAAACTATCTATACAACTGAAGAGAGTGCTTGACCTTCATACTATAACCATTTTACAATTCCAATGAATATATCAAACTTCTGAAAAGGATTTCCTGATAAGATAACGAGCCTGACTTCTCATGTCGTGGCAACATCCACAGTTATAGTTCCAGAGGATAAAAGAGAAAGTATTTATACTTTGCTGTAAAACGGACAGGCATCTACATATCAATGGGCATCAATGAATGGGCTCAGATTGTTTCACCTTGTGAAACCAGATACCAATGTTATATAGGACTTCCAAATAGTCAGGAAGGAGACCGAGAACGATATCTTATCTCTATGATGGTAATTCAAGTCCATATGGGAACTCATCTCAGAGTGGAATCAAGGATAAATTCTATTACTTTGTATGGCGTCCTCCTGTGATGTAGAAATCAATTTGAAAGATATCCTTGTCCTATCCCATTCCCCAGTCCCCAGTCCATGTTAACGTATAGGAGTAAAGACTCTCATGGTGATACATATGTCCTATGGAACATGAGCCTGTATTCTTGAAGGCAAAGAATCCTTCAGATTTTCCTGAATGACAATTATGCTATTGTGATGTCATTGAATTGAAACGAATAATTGTATGTTGATGCTGATTAAATTATAGTTTTCTGTTGGTTTTAATACTTTCTCCATGCAGAGTCTATAAATGTAGTTCTAAATAATGAAACAGCCACTTTTACTGTTCCCCAACCATAAATGTATTAATGTTTCTTTAACTACCGGATGCCAGCTAGAATCGTGACTATTGAAGCAGAGCATGCACTTGTTTATCTATGGCCTATGACAGGGAGATGCCCTCCCTCTGCTTCTTTCTCTAATAAGTCAATAAAGAATGTGTTCTGGGGAGCATTGCATGTCAGAAAGTGACCTAATGTTGCACACCTCAGTGTAGTCTCATGTCATAGGCACAGCTCCAGTCTCGGGTTCTCAAGTCGTAGATACGGCGCTCTCTCAAAGTCTCAAGGAGTGGAGGTGATAGGAGTCAAAGCAGGAAGGAGTTGGGTATCGGCTGGTCTCGTGAACCAGAGATTATTGGCAGGATGGGGAACATCATGTGTCGTGTGCACTGTGTTCAGTTCCTGTGTCGTGCCAGGACACATTGTGTTACAATTGATATGACCTTTTGTAACATGTGTAAGGAAGATATTAGAGTTAATACGACACTTTGTAGCTTGTGTAAGGAGCGATAGCATAGCACTTAACGTGCAGTCGCTTTCAGTTTATGGTGGCTGATATATCTTTTCCAGATGGAATGAAATAAGAATAATATATATATATAGGACTACTATTAATTGTTCTTAGTGAAACATTGTGCAGTTGAAACATGTTTGTGGAATGTTAACCATTTGTTTTCTGTTTGTTTACCATTGGAAAAGGGATAAATTAGATATCTTATTGATATGTAATACATGTAATTGTAATAATATAAAAGAACGCTATAATAAAATTATATAATTTATTTCATTCAAAACATTATTTGGAAGGACCTTGCAAAGTTTAAGATGTCCTACTATGATTGAACAGGATGAAATATGTATAGTTCTTCTCATTGACATTGGAGACATTGAAAAGAAAAGAAAAAATTGAAGGAAAAGAAAAAACATTTAAGAAAATTTCTCTTCAACATCTTTGATAAGTGCTACTTCATGTCATGATGAATAGAATTCCATGAAGATGTGAAATCAAATGTTGTTGTTCCTCTTCCTTCAGACTGAGCGTAGTTCCGGAGTGCTGTTGTACGCTGTTGGCGGTACCCCGTTCCACACCCACGGCACCGCGTCCATCCATGTAGGCGTCCTCCACATCTCCATCGCGATCTCCGACACCAACCTGGAGTTTGCCCTGGGCCTAGGTCTGGACAATGGCAGGTAACACAACCTCTCGTCTCTCCTCAATCGCTGCCCAATCACCTGTTCGGACTGTTTGTTTTAACTGATGACATTGGAGCCTCAACAGTGTCAAGGCAGAGTATTTATTGTGGGAAGGGTGTTCCTGTTTGGAGATACTTACTAAGATAGGTGTATCGCTTACAGAAGCCAATGGGATCAAATCGGCATGCATAGACACCTATAAGTCCAGACCTGTGACCGATGCTATTCAAAGTTCAAATGCTACCTGTCATATTTTCCCAAATGCTCTCTATATATATATATAAGTATGGCCATTCATGTTGAAGAGGAAAACATGCTTGTTCAAACAAATACACAATTGACATATGCTGTGAAAATTACATGTCCAACACGCCTGGTTAAAGTGACATCTATGAATATAATGGGTAAGCTTTCTGGCTCCGTCTCCCACTCAAACCAGTGAGTGAATGTTATCTACAGTGAAAGGAGATTATTGGAGGCCACTATGCCTGGCTGTTAGCTGTTTGGAGAGGGATGTTTGAGTAAACATTGGGATAAGATGTCCTGTGATTGCTTTCTATAGTGAAGGTGTTATGGTTAAATTCTTAATTGTACTGAGCTTTTGTACACGAAGGTTTTCTAAAACCTGCTAGTTTTTATTTCACAAAAAAATATTCTGGGTAACAGTGGCAGTAAAGAAGAGATTTACGTTATTACGTTAAAAGCTTGCCCTGTCTGACTGTCTGTCTGCGTAGCGATCACTCTCACACCACAAAACTTAAAAGGTTTCTAGCCTACCGATGTCTACTACATTAAAGGGAGCTAATTTTACGACTTCAGTTGGAACACAAACAGAGTGTTTCTGCTAATCACCCCCCATCAAGCCGGACTATCCAGTAGGTTCCTCCTTCAGCAGTGGACATTCCTGAAATGAAAACAAGGCTTATTTACGGCTACTTGTGCTGGCAATTTCTTCAAAATAGCCAGAGGAAAGCTTCCATACCTATCCGGGCGCCAGATGTACAGAAGTCTCTAGCTGTCACTGCTCATACTGGAGTGCCACAGTGATGCAGTGCTTCCACACACACCCTCGTACACTCGCTGTTGCCTGGAACCTTTAACCATAGGTCAGAGGTCAGCACACAGAATGGAGTACAATTATTGTTTTTGTTGTCAGAAGTTAATAAAGGGAATAAACATTCTGTGTGCTACACAAGCTTTGTGAATTGTTGGGTTGTTCAGTAGGGATGTTGGACACATGTCGGGATTACTAACTGTTCTGTTGAAGGGTGGGTTGCAGTGCAGTGGTAGACTTTGGTGCCAAATGTTCTGAGTTTGAATCCACGTTTGCAAACAGACATCAATGTTTGTAGTAGTCTGTCCATTCACCTTTCAGTTATCATCATCCTTGGTTCATCAGTATCATACAATGTTGCAGGTTTACTGTAACACTCAGTGCTACAGCTATTGCAGGTTTCCTCACGCCATGAATTGAATTAATGGTGCACACACACATGTGCATTCACACACACACACACACACACACACACACACACACACACACACACACACACACACTCATATACATGCACGCACACACACACACGCACACACACACACACACACACGTACACTCACACTTCTACACTCACTAATGCTAGGAACCTTTAACCATAGGTCAGATGTCATTTACAGAATAGAGTACATTTGTTGTTTTTGTTGTCAGAAGTTAATAAAGGGAACAAACAAATTCTGTGAGCTGCACAGGCTCTGCGAAATCCTGGCTTATTGAGTAGGGATGTTGGACACATGTCAGGATTACAAACTGTTCTGTCTAGAAGGTGAACATTGTACTTCATTTCCTAGCTGAGAATTTCCTAATTAGACCTCAAACAAAAATATAAGCAAACAGAAAATAATTGAATTAGGGAACCTGGGAGCATAGTCAAGGTCATTAGATTGTAAAATGAAGAAATTTCATAGTTTCAACAAATGTTCAAATTTAGGTTCTTCAAATCAGTTAAAAATATGTTAGGAATGATATAGGCCTACACTGTATCATGGATCTAATTGTTTCAACTAATGCTTAATTTTAGGTTCTTCAAATCGATTTAAGAAATTTATATGTGTTAGAAATAATTTATACTGTATCATGAAAACACAGAATGTCTGCACTGCAAATTGATTAAACTTTTTCCTACATCCATATCTGTCTAGATGCACTTTGAGCATACACTTTGTGTATTGATACATAGCACTATGTAAATGTACTACTATTATTATATGAAGTTATTTCTATTAAGATAGTTTAACTGATTTCTTCAAGGTAGCGTTGACATTCGTACTAATCGTCACCTGCTGCTCATTGCGTTAGCTTGATGTGTGTTTACATTGGATGTATCTATGACTGAGACGTCTCTGTGTGAACACTCTTCATTGGCTCCGTAGTCTGTATACTTAATAGAGTGCCACACCAGCTCATATAGGCTTGTACTTAGTAGGTGTCACATCATATGACAGACTTACATTACTGGTAGGTGTCACAGTAGATGATGGGGAATTATTTTGGGTGGAGATTATATTCACTGTCACAGAGGAAATGTCACTATTATTTAGTTAAGTGACATAAAGGGCAGCACAGACATGAACATTATTTTACGCTCATAAAATATAGATACATATATCCTAAATGTTTACGTTGTGTTATAAATGTGTATTAGTATTAATGCTTACACTAATTTTGTTTAGAAAATTCATGTTGTAAAACATGAATTTTATAATTATATTGCTGTCTAATGGTATTATTATTTCTTAAGCTGTTATGCCAAACTTACATGTACTACATTGCTTTCTAGTAGTTTGGTAATTAGTTTCTTTATTTTCTAGATGTTCATAATTCAGACTAATAGCTATTAAGTTGTTATTTTGTGTTTGTCATCTCTTCTCTCTCCTGTCTTTCGATACATTCAGAGCAAAGGCTTGTCATGGAATATATATCATATTTAAACCCAGCATTGGATGGTTTGTAACTGAAAAGGTACCTAGCTGTTCTCAATAGTAATCACTAGTTGACGGACATGCCATGTAAGCCATTGGTCGATAGTACCAACCCTTACATTTTTCTAGACGATACCTCAATCAACCAAATTTGTGCAAATGAACCTTATATTTTGGAACAAATTTAGCAATGAATAATTCAAATGTCTTGTCCAATTTTTCAACCTTTATTATGGCACCCTATTGTAGTGCTACAAGTCATAACTGTATATTAACGTATGGGGGTTAAGACTCTCGTAGTGCTATGATTGTTCATGGAACAGGGCCCAGGAAGACAAGCTTGTTATGTTGTTAGATCTATTATTATTATTATTGGCACAGACAGTGGCTAAGGCAGATACTGAAATTGATTCATGGACAGTACCAGCCAGTGCTCACAGGTTTACTGCAACATTCAGTGCTACGGATGTTGCAGGTTTCCTCCTGCCCTAAACTGACAAGTCGTGATATTAGTGAAAGATTCTAGAAAGCGACTCTAAACCCCATTACCCCCCAAAAATGGGTTTAGAGTCGCTTTCTAGAATCTTTCACTAATATCACGACTTGTTAGTTATGGGCTGGAGGAAACCTGCAACAGTGCATCCTATCAATATCGCATCAGAAAAGTAACTTCTGTAAACATTGATGCCAGGTACACACGGAGTGGGATTTGAACTTGGAACCTGTGGCTCCAAAGTCCAACGTTCTACCACTGCGCTACATCCCGCTCCGTTCCAATTATTAGAGGGTTCGAATTAATAGGTGAATTACGGTACATACATTAGTACCATATGTACAAACATCATACAGTCCGTAAAATGGTTATATCAGTATACTGAGAAAAGAAAAAGACTAAAAGTTTTTGCATGTTCATATATACTTTACTGTGCATGTTACAGGGATGTATCGTAATGAACAGTCTATGGACAATTACAAACGACATGCTTCCCTCCAATAATACAATAAATACATCCTCACACCAAAGAGGTACTTATTCCGCTCAGAATTCACTCCTGTATATGTCATGGAGAGTATTGAGCAGAATAAGTACCCCCCTGGTGCCAGGACGCACTAAACATAGACATTTTAATAAATTGCAAACATCATATCTCCCATGATCCTGTAGCATTAAAGGCATAATATCAAAGTTGATTGACCTAATGGACAAACAAATTTCAATCTGATGAGTTGTTATTTACTCACGTACTTATCCCCCAGCACTCAATAGTGATAAAACAAATCATATTTTATATTAAATATTAGGGTATGTTCCGCTATTTATCTTGTCCGTGATGTATCACTGTTCTAAGAAGGAATGCGATCAGGAAAGAGTTATCTGCGTCTATTGGATGGTTAGAGTGGAGATTTGTGAACCACACAGCGGTGGAAAGCTTTTTGGAAGTACAAACATGATTTTATGCATGTCAAGTGAATGTACTTTTCAGTTACAGCTAAGAACTAACTAATCTAAAACAAGCATAAATATCTGTGATATTATGCCTTTAATATACATACTAGTGGAACACAACCATGATAAACACTTAGTTTGAGCATGACAAACACAATCAATGATGAATATCAGCTTCCCATTGTTAGAAGACCCCAGATGAATGTATTGATAATTTATTATCATAATTAAATACATGGCATGCTTCCCACACTTTCATCTGTCAGTTATTTTATTCTTGTCAGTTATTTTGTTACATTCTCACTAAAGATGCATACCTTTGGGAAGACATTTATTTTTAAAAAGCCCCAAACTAGCAGTTAAATCATATCTTCCTTTAATTAAGCTAAATGTATTAAATACAGCTATACACTGTACACCTACCGACAAGCTAAGTAACTACTTCCATCTTGACCAGCTAACATTTGAGTATGAGTACAATTATATGATTATCTCAACAATGCAATTATATATACCTATTAAATGCTGAGGAATTGCAATGAATAAAAGGTCACAACAATCTCCTCTGTTGTTGCACATTCTAGTATATATACCAACTAAATATGAACCAATATAAACCGCGGTGCAAACCTTCCCACTAAAACTATTTGCCTTGAGACCATATGGTGTCTTCCAGACTCGATTAGGTCTGATGGTATCGAGATTTAAAGAACCGCATGACCTCGGTAGTGTTTTCAAAGACTGATAAATAACGATATGCACTTGGTAATGTTGGAGGCCTGGCAGAGGTTACGTTATATATAAAGAAAGACATATACCTGATCTTCCCGGAAGAGTTCATTCTGTCGACCCCGATCATAACCCCCTGCGTCGTCTGCGTGCGACAGCGGTGCGGGTGGAAGTGTTTGCGATTCCAACTGCTGTTCTTTACTTAGTCCATACCTACTCCAGTCAACATTGGTCTTGTCCTTCTGTGAAGACGGCACGAGATTTGTACGTTCGCTGTCACTCATGTCGGACATATTTGTCAACGCTTAATTTTCCCGTCATCTGACATCCAAATGGACCTAGGTTGTCATGGCTACCGGACGGTTCCTAATGCCGGTTCCTCGATTGCGGGGGTGGCAGTTCCAACACAGAGAGTATAATAAGACACGGACAGAACCCAACTAGGGCAAGTCCACCACTGTCAGCCTTTTGCTCACAGAAAAGTCCTTCACAACATTATTGTTCGTATAGCCTACTGAACCTCCCCAAGATGGAGTCATCAGCAATCTGTCGCATCTCCTGGAGATTTACGTAGATTTCCCCCCTTCTAGCAGCGAGACCATTAAACCGGCTCAGCAATGTCACATTCAGTACGTTAGAGCTGGCGTATTTCGGTGAGAGGTTTTACAACGCTCAACTAAGTCTGGTATGTATACAGCGAGAGCTATAGGGTCTCGTGGTGTGAAAGCCATCCAAATCAATACTGCATACAAGACGCATTACAATGCAGCCCTCGCGCTCTTCTGATTGGGCCCACGGCTGTAGAGTCACATTGATTATTTTTTTTCTGTCCACCTCATCAATATAGCAGCTGCAGTTACGGGCTTCAACACACAGCTGGGTTGCTCTTCTTCTCGGGTATAGCCTACACGTGGTGACTATAGTGAGAGAATCAGTATATTGTGGATACATTATGGAAGATGCAATTATATAAGCAGTCACATAGGCTACTACACGAGCCTGCAAAGATATGCCCCCAGGCCAAGCCAACGGCTTGAGCCAATGTATTCATCAGCAGCTATTTATATGGTCATCTGGGGTTTGCCCTCATTATGCCTACACCTCATTTTGCCTACATCTCATTACACTAAAATTAAACAAGTCGGCATTGCCCAGCTAATTGTAATACCCCATTACGCTTAAACATTGAAGCCAGCATTGTACGTCCTTTGAAGATGAATGTCTGAAAGCTTAATCGAGAGATATATGATTTAGGGGCAGATCGTTATAAAAAACTTACATATGAGTTGTCGTATATTAGTATTAGTACCACTTCTTGTTACTCCACTATTTAAAATGTACACAAGTCGACTTTTTAATAACTCTTAAAATGTCCATGTGTAGAATTCTATAACTTTAAATGTAGATATGTAGAATTCTATAACTCTTTAAATGTAGATATGTAGACAATAGGTTTCTAGGCACATGTTCTTTAAATGGACTACGTTTTGAATGTCAAATTTTACGTAACATGTGCTATAACACGTTAAAGACATACTATCACGGCTGGTTGGCCTAGATAATGGCCAAACGAATTTCTGTCTGAGACTATTTACGATTTGATTTATACACCCAAAAGTTGTTATTAATTGTTATTATTTGACTTATTCACCAACACTTGATAGTTATCATAAATTTCATCTTTTATATGAAT
>JAUTBQ010177720.1:0-11218 GCA_032361185.1 Lepetodrilus ovalis
GCAACCAACCGCGAGATACCTTATATTCCTAAGATTGGGCAACTCACGCACATTTTTTGTGTCAATGGGGTCAAGCAGCTGCTGGGTCAGGTCAGCCAGTAGCAAATTGAATAGCCCTAATAATAATACATAATTTTCATGGAAAGAAAACGTTTAAAATGTGATCCTTTAAATGTGATATACAGTGTCCCCTCGATATAACGCTGAATTTGGGGTCCATGACATACCCCCTACCTTATAGTACCCACCTTATATGATAGTACAGGTAAATAAGAACAATTAATATGTTTTTAGAATTTTCATTATTCCTATAATTAGAAGATTACTTTAGTTATGAAATATTGAGAGAGATGGGTTAGGAGTGGAGAGGGAGAATTTAAAGGCATACAATAATGGTTTGTTGACATATTTCATGGTCAAATATTATTTACCTGAAAGTATGTACATTTGATTTGTCTACACAAGTACATTGGGCAACAAGCACGGAAAATCAATATTTTCATGTTATATTTTTAAAGAAATGTTTATCTTGTGCGTCTTGTCTACTCACATTCCTGAATGTTCCTGAATGTTGCCATCTCATTGCAGGGTTCCTGTTGCCACCCTGGTCGCTCACATCGGATTCTTCCTCATTTATGATGTTGACTGTCCAGGTATTGATTTCTCTTTCATTAACTTTTCATTAGTAGCTTTTCTTATGTAAGGATTGACTGCATTTTTTTTTTATAGGTTTATTTGGGTATGAACATAAAAACCCATGTTGTAATTGTATGAATCCAAATAAATGACACATTTATGACCAAAAATGGTTACACATATTTGGATAAATTGAATCTGTTCCGGCTTTTGGATGTTTCCTTCCCACATTAAAATTGTATTTGTATATGGATTTTATATGGAAACTACTGATCGACATTACCATTGTCTCTGTTATACTCAACAAAATTAATTAAGGACCTGGGGCCTCTTGCACGATGCTCTTGTAGAGCTACAATAGTTGTAACTGGGCTCCCGCCACAATAGAAAGCGTTGACTTTACAGTAGTTGTAGCCTACAAGAGCGTCGTGCAACAGGCCCCAGTAGCTTGTAAACTCCGCGTTTTTATCGATGACGAATTTTCAAACATCTACGGACTCCAGGTACTCTTCAAGAACTTGCAGACGCATTGGAAGAAGAATGGCACCAGATTCCTCAAGCATAGTTCTGAGATTTGATAGAAAGCTTCCCTACAAAAATATATACTGGCCCTTAATTTGTATTGTTGAGTAAATTTTCTCTGTGTTTCCAGATGACTGCAGTAACAAGATCAGTATTCTCCTGGAAGCCCTCATCTGGAGAATATTGCTGAAGGGTTGCATCCAGCCTGTGGCGGCCGTCTTGTGTGGAGCAATTTGTTGCCCTCTAGCTTCTCTCGCCATCATCATTTGTGAGTGGATTGGAGTTATCTCCCTTTCTCAAATTTTCTTTTTGGGAAAAATGGGTTCAATTTTTTAATTTTGTACTTTGGTTGAACATTGAGAATCAGTTTTAATTTATATGAATCAACAATAATTATTTATGTTACAGAGAAAACTTGAATGCACCATTTTCTTTCACTTTAATAAATAAATTCTGAAAATTCTTACCAAAAAAGACCCCTCTGTTGATTTATTAATATATTGGGGCACCAGTTAATTAAGGTACCAGTTATTCAGCAGCCTGTTTGTAAATTGCAGTCGGTGCTTTAAGGCGAGGCGGGAGAGGTCTATGGGACACAACCATGTTCCACATCGTCATCAAGAGCCGAGGTCGCGTGCCTGCAGGGAATACCTTCGTAGCCAGGAGGACCGGAGGACCAGGTCTCGCCTCCAACTACTTCTATCAGGTAGCAATGATTTTCGTGAAAGAATCTTGAAAACGCCTCTAAACCCCAGTTTAATAAAAAAAATATATATATTTAAAAATCAGGTAGTGCATCTTTAAATAATGGAAATGTTTGGCTACTGCAGTGTGTGTCTACATTGGCTGGCACAGCAGAAGTCAAGGGTCGGGCGAGAGGTGAAAGGTGGTTGGTTTTTGGAGCCAAGTGTCCTGAGATCAGTACTGCCTCATGTACACGGCCTGCATTTCATGAAAGGGGATCGTGCTGTTGTCTGGGATTAAATCCGATTGTTCCCCCCATGTAGTAGAAAGTGCCTGTATTTCAACAAAAGGGTCGTGCTGTAATCCGATCATAAGTCGGGGCGTATATCATTCTTTTACTATAATAAGAAGAGACATGAAGCTCGATTTACATCCAGACTACTGGTACGACCATTTAATGAAACGGCCCTGGCATAAGTTGAAGTGACAGTTACACTATTGCTGTCATTATCAAATATTACTGCTGCAGTACTTTCTGCACTGTATAAATATCTGATATCTTCATCGTTATCTTTATTTTATATGAATATTTTATTTGATATTTTTATGAATTTTCTAAAAATTACATTTGTAATGAGTACAGGTATGAATATGAACATTTTCTAATGTTTTTCTCAACATTTTATGTTCGTCTTTTCATCAGATTCTCCCTGAACAAGCCCTGGCCGCTGTAGAAGCCAAACTGGAGGACGACGAGCTGGAAGCCTGGAAACTGTCCCAGCTGAAGATCATCGAGCAGCCATTGTACGATTACAGGTCAGTGAAGTTGTCTCCCTTTGCCCATCTGACCGTTTGTGATGTATGTAAGGAAGGCTGTGTTTGATGACAAGACAAGATTTATTCCAGAATTTCAGACCATCGCTCACCCAAGGAAGTGCTGAATAGTGAGCTTTCTCAACTCCATGGGGACTATGTGCAACAGAGATGGAAACTGACCTATACAACTTACTAGCCTGAATAGTGATCCAAATAACAAATGTTTACAAAAAAACATGAATTTCTACTAGTCCTTAGGATACCTTTAGCATTGGGAGAATCGGCCCTGGCTAGCGGGCTAGTGTTAATTTCCATCTCTGGTACAAGTGAGAAACATTCTGTATGATATATGGTCATAATAGATTGTCTTTGTTTGGTGTTTGCGTTGTTGGATCAGATACTTTTCATAGCCAAAATATTTTTATTTTTACATCTGCATGCTTTTCCATGGTAACATACACAGGGATAGAGCTTTTAGCTTTCACAGCTACTAGCCTGAATAATGATTTTAATAAACATATTTAAATTTGTAACATGTACAGCTGTGATAGTGATATCTGAAGAGGAGAAATCTTAGAATTTTTAGAAAATGTTTTTCCCAAGCTCATGCATATTTTCCACTTTTATCAAAGAATTATTGATTTATAGAAAGTTGTATTAATTGTACACAGTCTCTTCGCTTACATTTGAGATTGGTGTGCAGGTTAGCTCTTTCACCCGTGCTACTCGCTATAGTTGGAGTAGCATTACTATAGAGCTTTTCCTCAAATTTGCCATCAGAGGAGAAACATTATTGATTTTTCCATCAGTTAAAAGTTTGAAAATATGTATTTGTATTTGTTAAATATCAAATCAATACTTTCATGAAATGTTCAAGATTTGTTTTGTAGAATTCTTTATATTAAATTTTAGATTTGAATTGATGAAAAAAATAATCTGTACAATTCTCAATGAATATGAGTGTTTTTATTGTGTATTTCACTGCAATATATCTAATTTACCACCACTTGCTCCAAATGGAATTAGCACATAAAGCTAGCATTAGTGTCACCAGGGTGTAATTATTGAATAAATGAAGAAAAGAATAGATTGTATTTCTAGATTATGAGAAAAAAAAAGATTGGGAAAAAGAAATCATATTTAAAAGATGTAACTAGTTATGGCAACATTTTTTTCTAGATATATATTGGAAAAGAAAAAAAATATTTCTAGATATAAATTTGGGGAAAAACCCTCCTTTGACCTATGCTAAAATGGTCCTAGTACTGGAGCTGATGTCGAAGCAATGCTTGCATTTCCAGTGTTCAGTTATTATCTGGCGGGTGGTAGCACAATGGTAGATTGTTGGACTTCATCCCTAGGTTCAAATCCTGTCCCTGAGCCAGACATCAATGCAGGCACTACTTTTCACCCATGTCAACAATGTAGTCCACTTATTTGGAGCTCTCTGATTGGTCAACGTTTTAATTTTATTCATTCTGACATGGTAGATAAAAATGGAGCAAAGTGGTCTGTAGTTATTTGTACTTAGGTCCTTTGACAGATGTTAAGTAGGCAAGGGTAATTTGTTTCAGAGGATTCCCAAAGCTACATTAAACTGCATTATTACTTATTAAGAGGATTCAGCTTTATATAACATTGAAATACTGTGAAAAATTGACAATATAAAAATAGCTCTGACTTGTTTCCATAACAAAAAAAATATCTAATTTATCATGCCGCTTCTGTCTAGGTGATTTTAAAACATTCCAATAGTACTGAATTGATTAAACGGCAGATGGGATGTATTAACGATTCAACAAAATTTTGCAGATAATCAAATAAAATGAATTTATAAATGAATAAACTAAACTTTTATCGCCGGCCAGACAACTTGGACCCAAAAAGGACAATGGAATTGGATTGGAAAATCAATATTCAGCACATAATCTGTTCCACTTCAACTCAAGCGGAGAAAAAGATATGCACATCATGTGACATGTCTCTCTAAGGATAGAAAATGTTTTGACATGGAACAAGGTTAGAAACGTATATTTAATTACACATTTACGCTGTGGGATTCAATTGCTTTTTCAAGTCAAGTTTTGCAGGTATTACTTGATTCATGTTTGATTGTATTAAATTTAATTGAAATTTCACCTAATTTCTTTTACCCCTCTTTTCCACATTTTTTTATACTAAAAAGTAAATCACAAATTAGGTTATTTAAAATCGTGAAACAGCCCATAGGCACCATAATGTCAAACAGCCAATTTCCTCTCACTTTAATGAGATTGAACCTCATAATCCATCACTGGTTTGTTTCCTAACAGAGCCAATTATTGTCCTGATATTTTATTTTTTAACTTTTTTGGGGGCCAGTGCCACCACTGATAGGCACTAGTGTTCAGATATGATTCAATAAGTCGACATTGACTCCTGTGATCGTTATAAATCACTTAAAGACTACATACAACTCTGTAACTGCTTGCTTGCTTGTCATTTTGCATCTTCTACTTTCTGGGATTTTGGGGGGCTTTTTATCCAGATGTGCATTGATCTTGGCATGTGGAGTTTGTGATAAATTCGTCGCAAATGGGTGAAAGATTCCCGCAGCGACGTTAAACTCCATATTCACTCACTTGTGATAAATGTGTGCCAGAAGAAAATAATAGACAAAAATAAAAGTTTCAATTTTCTCCTATCTCCAACTACAGTCTCATCGAAGCAGTGGAATGTAGTATTGTGTGTGTTGTTGAGACTGTATGGTATCTTACAGTCGTCGCCTATGGGTGAAATATTCCCACTGCGACATAAATAAATAATTCAATCAATATGGTATCTTACAAAAACAACGGACAGTGATTTACACAGATTTACTGAAAGTGATCTATTTTTTTTATACATATTATTATAAAAGAAAATAAATAAATAAAAACAATTAAAGTCTAAATATCTTTAATGCAAGCAGACTATTATGTTACACATGAAATCGCCATTTAAGATACAATTGTCAAAATGCATTATTAACAACTTATTATTAACAAGTCATAATCTGTCGGGAGGGGAGTTGTATGTTAAGAAATCAGTAAGATGAGATAAATGGCCAGTGGTATGAACAGGATAACTACCATAACGGGCAGCAGTGTTCATCAAGGTTGATAGCTCACTTCAAAATAGCTTTCACTCTGATACAAGACAAAATGGGAACACTGTTAATTTAATATCTTATCTCTTTGATATGATTCCCCGCTGACGTGCTTCATTATCACTAATTAGCACTCTTCATCGCGGTCCAAGTCTCCAAGGGAGAGCACTCTGTAGCCATACATTTTCGTCCCTCCGATCGAACAGGCGGCGGAGATAAGATATGCTGCACGAGAGTATGCTGTTGGCAAATGCTGATAACAAATTGTGTTTGTGTATATACACAGTGTACTTGCACTTCCGGAGCTCCAGTGAATGCGAACAAAAGCTCTTTGATGACATGGCTGAGGCTAAACTGTTTAGAACTTACATGTGTCAGGTCATATATTTCCAAAAGATGCCGAACAGTGATATTTCTATATTTCCAAGAACGGAAAACAGACAATCATATTTACATATTTCCAAGAATGGATAGCAGAGAATCATGATTCTATATTTCCAGGAAAATATATCAGACAATCATATTCCTATCTTTCGAAGAACGGCTATCAGACAATCATATTTCTATATTTACAAGAATTATATTTCCAAGAATGAATAGCAGACAATCATATTCATATATTTCCAAGAACTGATAACAGAGAATGACGTTTATATATTTCCAAGAATGGATATCAGACAATCATATTTCTATATTTCCAAGTACATATAGCAGACATTTACATCTTTATACATGTATTTCCAAGAACTGAAAATATACACTCATACTTCTATGTATTTCTATTTTTTCAAGAATGAAATACTGACAACCATCTTTCTATCTTTCCAAGAATGGATGGACAAACCGTTTTCTATGTGTCCAAGAACAGAAAAACAGACAATCATATTTCTATATTTCCAAGAACAGATAGACAATCATATTTCAATCATCCAATGATATTTCGCGATTTTGCAATGATATTTCACAATTTTGCATTATCCGTTGACACATCGACCGAATCCTGTCAAGGATGTGAAGAGAAATCCTCATAGGTTTCTACATGCAAATATATTGCTGACTCAAGCTGATTAGAATTGCATTAATATGCTTATGATTGAGTTGAGGGGTATTATTTTGATCCTGATTTATTGTCAATTCAAGTTATTGAATAATCGCTTTACTATTAGCCGCTGTCAGCTCGCAGACAGTATGCCGATTTATCTGGCATTACTTGTGAACTTCGCCATGCCATATCTATTTGTAATTTGAAGTCAGAATCGCCGTATGTGGATTTTTCTGATTCTTGCTCATCGGTTATGGTTTGTTTTATAATTGGAAAGATGTTATATTTGTGTTCTTGCTTTGAGTCTGGCCAGGTCATTTTACTTCTGTGCTGTGAGGAATTGTTTGACATACAGGGGTTGATGACTAAGTGTACGGAGTTATCACCCTTGGCTCATTGAAAAACTATTAACTCGTTTGTTGTATGTATATGGATGAGAAATGTCTGCAGAGAAATCATGCTGTTAACTCTAATACAAAAACAAACAAAAAAATCATTTCAAACAGTCATTCATGTTGCATAACTCTGTATATAAAATGAGATGATCTTGACGTTTTGCACCATTTGTCATGCTATAATATTTCAGTGATATCACAGTGAGCTATTTATAATCAGTGAAAACCCTTCAAAGCATCAAAAGAACTGTAAACTCTCCTAGTCACAGTTGTTACAGATAACCCAACTTCGGAACTTCCAGGCTTTTAGTTTGACACTTTTCACTACACTATCCTTATTGGTAAAAGTCTTTTGTCATGTGAGCATTCAATTTTAACATGTGCTTTTCATTATGCACTATATCTCATAAACTCGCACTAATATTAGATCAATTTGGTTGGACTCTTACTTGAAAGTTATCAGGACAGCTGATTTGGCATCCTGCTGGTTTCCCATTTCAACCTAGTTCAAGATATCTCTCTTCAAGATTATCAGTTCAGCATCTTTTATGTGCTGTCCCACCAAGAAGCTCTAATAGATTTTCGCCAATGTTTAATTAATTCTCCCAACTCCCCATGATGGAGATTAATGTCGGCGGCGTTTTTACAGGATATAACTGGTCAGAGAAACGGCTTCTATTTGTCTTTGAAGTCACACGGGTATTGACACCTTGATTTATTTGTATTCTTAAGAAAGAAATACAGCCATGGAAATATGATTTAGGTTTTGTCCATTTGTTTTAATCTGAAAAGGCACACATGGATTCATCGGTTCAGCATTATGGAAATTTAAACCCGATTTCGTAATTGGATATTATGCAATATTGGATAACAGTGGGTGGCGCCATGGTTAAGTCGGCTGTGTCTTTGATTGATGGCAGCATCTTACAAATTTCCTTCAGTTTTATGATTTTTTTTCTCTATCCAGTATTTCTGGATTATTATCAGCCCCATTGAAAGAAGGCTGGTGTAAATGGTCACCTTGCCTTACACAATATCATGATGTACATTTGTGTACTGGGGTGGAGCAGGTGGTAGAACAACAGTAGATCTTTGGACATAAAGCCAAAAACTCTGTGTTAAATCATGGTTTCAGGATTACAAAACTTTTTTTAGTACAATTTTATGCTCACAATCCAATTGTATATGATGATTTGTGAACAAAACTAATTTGAGGATAAATTCGAACTCTCAATTTTTGGGGGGTAATCTCGGATAAAAATCGTGGCATCTGGCTTCACTTGCTTGCAGAAGTTACCTTTCCAATGTGACTGTGATAGGATGCTCATTTATCTTGGTTTGTTACAAGCTGGGTTGCTGCAGCATTCAATGCTACATATGTTGCAGGTTTGCCCCCTGTTACAACTACTGTATGAGTGAAGATATTATTTTTAACGGTTTTGATCCCCAAACAAGTAAACATGTCAGCATCTGATGTATTCATGTATGAGTGCTTGTTTCTTATCATCAATGTTTATCCAACTTGGGTCAAGGTCACTGAAAAGTAGTAAATAATTTGTTAAGCCATGTTTTAATGTATTTGTGGAATATGTAACTGCTTATAATGAAAACATTTTGTGGCTTTTTCACCCAGTCACATATTATTACAGCATTTATGATAAAAAAAATGTTTTATTTATATGTTTAATAGATGACATTGTGAGGTTTTATTGCTAATCTTTTCAGTATCTTCATAACAGTATTATTATAAATAATATTTTATGACATGTTCACATTCTTGTTGGGAGTATCATAAATTTGGCTAAATGACGTTACATAAATTATTTTCATTTGTTTCTTTAACTCTATTGGTTTTTTTTCTATTTTCGATTGGGTTAATTGTCAAGTGTCTGACAATATCCACACATTATTTCAACCATTAGTCCTCACAACCGATATTTTATGTCCTCATTCAACATTTGCAAATGGTTAATAAGGTGATAGGTTGAGCAATAGCAAGTAATAATTGCTTATTTAAAATATGCACTATTAGCACAACATTTTGAAATATTTGTGCATTAGACATGTTTGAATGATTCATCCATACATCACCAAATTTTTTAACATTAAATCCATTATTTAAAATTATTTTTGGTAAAAGAAGATAATGCATAAAATTAATGGAGGTGATTTTTCAATATTCTCATAACTGCAATATATTACAATTATCTTTTTTGTTTTTCATGTTTGTTTGAAGTACAACCACATTAGAATAACCACTTTAGACATTTAACCCTCTCCCTGCTGAATTATCCACAAACACAACTCTTTAGGGCATATCTGGTTGCCTGCAGCAGGGAGAGGGTTAAGAGTTTATGAAATGTCCAGTCTAAAATTGCCTTAAAACAGTTCACTTTATGGTTTGATACCTGCTTGTAGTGCTAATACATACTGAATTGAATTTGACATGTTGGAATGCGAACAAATCTATTTTATAATAGCCACATTGATACCACCAGCAGCAGTAGCAGCATCAACAACAACAATAATATTAATAATGTAGGGAAACATACCAACAGTTAATACTTTAACCTTCTATGACGTGCAGGCTCCGTGGCATAAAGGTTATAGCATCAGCCCCAAGCGCTGAAGGTCACGGGTTCGATCCCTGGTCAAGTCATACCAAAAGACATTAAAAAATGGTAAGCCTACTTGTTCCCCTGCTTGGCGCTCAGCATTAAAGGGGTAAAGCCAGGTACAAGTCAACTTGGAGTCGGTATACTGTGTCTGTTTGAGTTATCATTGTTCTATCTGCAGCATGATATTCCAAGTGAACTATGTCACTATAAAAACTGGTGGGAATCCAGACTAGTCAAGCAGTACATATTATTGCAAGAAATGATATGAGTGAACAGATCTTGAAGTTGGCTTTAAACTCCAAATCAACCAAACCTTCTATGATTACATAGTTATGTATATTTATTATTTAAAGCTTGTGTTAACCAAACATTTTGCACAATATTTTTATATTTATACAGTCAGACGCTGTGTGTGTTCTAGCTGTCAATCAATGTCTACCCGCTAATCCTGATACACCCCATACTCCTACCTCCCACCCACCCACCTACCTCCCACCCACCCACCCACCTACCTCCCACCCACCCCATATACCCCCCAGCTGATCCATTATACCCCCCAGCTGATCCATTATACCCCAGCTCCTCTTGATTGCTGATTAATATCAGGCCTGCGATCTGAGTCCTCTTCTGCCCCTCACAGACAGCCCGTCTCGTCTGCAAATGTTGTCACCGCTCAGTGTATAAATTACATCTGTCGATACTCGATCTTCCTTTGTAAATGTATACACACCGTAATATCCCGTTACACCATTTTAAATGGTATCTAGATCTTTGGTATTGTAGTATCACATGCCTGATATCACGCTCACCTGGGAGACGTGATCAGTCAAGGGGGATTTTCGTGCTAACTTGATGATACAGTACAGCTCTTTGATATCGGAAGCTATTAGCATAATATTGTTTCTGGTCTTTACGGGATGCCAGGGGATGTCTAAATTGAAGTAGAGGCGAGAGAGAATGAGTACGTTTTTCTTTTTCTTTTTCATTATTTTATTTTTATTTTTCTGGAAATGGGTGGGGGGAAGGAGGAGACAATGTAGGTATGCAAATATAAATTGATCAGAAATATAAAATTGACATAAATATAAATATAAATTGATCAGAAATAGGCCTACATACTTCACACACCTTATTTTAAATTTAGAAATGGTAGAATGAAGACCCTAATTAGAAATGATGGATATAGCACTAACAGATACTTGGCAATTTCCCTTTAAGAAAGATAATTATCTTTGTCTAAGCGAGTCCTCTGATCATTTATCATCATCATACCCTGCTCTGATCATGTTCCCCATTTCTGTCTTTTAAAGGCATACAATCACGGTTGATTGACCTAGATAATGACCAAACGAATTTCAGTCTGAGACTATTTACGTTT
>JAUTBQ010177731.1:0-11217 GCA_032361185.1 Lepetodrilus ovalis
ATGGGATCCACATCTGACCCCGCCTTATATCCGAATCCGCTCTGTATCGAACAGCCTTATATCGAGGGGACACTGTATTCACTATGTAGCAAAAGCAAGATTTTGAAAAATTTAATATCATGGACTAGTTTAAATATATTTGATTCACGATGGAAACGGATTGGCCACAAGCTATACCAACGTAGAAAAAGTCATAGATCTATATATTATTACATAATAGATCTCGACAATGACATTATAATTTTAATATATTTATTCAGTCCCGTGTTTTGTCATATAATTGGCCCAGTGCTACATTCTACGGGGACACCAACTTGAAACATCTCTTGAGGTACCATGCACAAAATATCGGCATGACGTCAATGACAAGAAATTCACTGGGATAAATAATATGTCTGTCTTAACCTCCTTACTGCTGAAGGCAACAGTAGATGCCCTACAGAGGAAGTGACTAATCTTTGGATGGCACAGCTTTGGCTTAATTAAAAAAAAAAAATGAAAATATATAACGGATAACAATATTCAATATGAAAATGTTGCAGTTGTAAATAATTTGATTATTTTGGGTATTTTTGAGATTCAAATATAATATCTATTCATTTTATAGACATGGAGATATTGAGTACCAATGAAATAATAAGTAAGTGGGTAAGTGAGTGACATATTGTTTTACGTCATAGCAGGAATCTTTCACCCATACATGACGATAATAATTTGGGACAATTTTAATTCTAAGATTTAAAAATTTGGAATAATCTCATCTATGTAAATATTTAGATATTAACATTTTAACTCATGTGACAATCATATGTATGAAACTGTAGCAGTATATATCAAGAACTACATTGCATATGAAAAGAAAATCATCAAGTTTTGATTTCATGAAGGTTCGGACGGTTGAAGTTTTATACACACATATATCTATATAATAGCAGGAAACTATACCGATAATTTAATATTTTCCCCCATTTCTTAAAGACAATTTTGAGAAACATATATGAATAAAGAGATAATTGTGTATAAATTTCATATACATAGAAAAAATGCTAAAGGTACACAGTATCCTATAAATGGATTAGTTTTTTAAATTGACAAGTCAGTAAAACACTAACTTTACAACATATTTTGACTAAGTTTTCTGTACTTGGTTTAGTCTGCAGAAAAGTATCTTTAAAACTAAGTGGTGTTTTTTTTTTGCTGACTTGAGCTGTTTATAGGAATGATACCACCCCAAATCTTGTTTTGTTTCAACTATTACACAGCAGTAAGATCTAATGATAGTCTAGTTTATCATGAAAACCCTTTGTGAACTCTGAATGACAAAATATAAACCTGAGAAAGAGGATAATTAAAGATCATCAGCGCCAAACTAAATTTGTATTTTGATTCCAGAGATCTTTGTGTGTGTGTGTGTGTGTGTGTGTGTGTGTGTGTGTGTGTGTGTGTGTGTGTGTGTGTGTGCGAGCATTTGTGCATGTGGATGTATGTGTGTGTGTTTATATTTATATGCCTAATAGGATAAGTGAACACTGCTAGTGTGAAAAAATCGTTATATTAAAACAATCATTATTATTATTATTACAATTAGTATTATTATTATAAAGATATTTTTGCAAACCTCAAGCAACAATGTATTCGTACACTGATAAACAGATAAATTAAAAGTTTTCAAACATGTCTTCTAACCAACTATCTTAAAGCTGAGATAAAGCCTGAGTTTAACGTGTACATAATATATAAAATGGATGTGCTGTTCTTTAAGAATATACATATACAATGTATGGTGTACCTTATATGTACTTGTGTATAATTAATATGCATCAATTCCATGTATTTGTATATAAATGTACATGTGGATATATCAGTACGATGGTTAAATATCTCTATGTTCATTCTTACAAATTTTTTTAACCCATATACATTTTCTAAACAGTAATGTGGACTAGTGATGTAGCAAAAAAAAATAATAATAAAACAGTACAATTGACAATTAATAAATAATACTTGAGCTCTAAAAAGAGCATAAAAATGATAAAATGTAAAAAGTAAAATTGAACAGAGGGATAGAATGAATATAAAATCTGCATTGCATGTTTAAGAATATTTACTATAATTACTAACAATTCAACATCGTTCAAGTTTTCTCTTTAGCATTCCTCCCTGATTATCATAAAAATGATATTTGATTTTTGTTTTAACACAGTAGTTAAAAACTATCATGTTTGACATTTTGTTTTTAATCTCTCAAATTAACAAGAGAAAAAAAATGTATACTTTTCACCATGGAAATCTTCTGTGAATGAGTCGAAAAAACTTTTCATTGTGTGTGTAGAAGAATTCCTTGAGTTTCTGCAATATGTCTTGTCGAATGACAGGGTGCTTCCTCCCTTTCCCGTGGGCGAGACATCGCTCTTCACCTTCCTCGGTCAGCGTGCAGAAGACGCCGCGTGTGTCGTTGAACAGGAAACGATCCTTCCCGATCTTGTGCTCCAGCTGCAGGAACTTCTCCACCTTGTAGATCTCGTCCCAGGGGCTGACCCAGAGGTTGTCCCCGTCCACGATGTGCACCTGTGACATGGGGAAGAACCTGAGCCACTTCTGGAGGTGGCGGTGGTAGATGGACCGTTTGACGACCACGTACGACTTGTTGATCTCGCCCGTTTCTGAATCCAGAACCAGCTCCTCGAAGGACTTCATGGGTTTGTGCCGCTTGACCTTGTTGTCCAGGAGTTGGGCATAGTCGGAGATGGTCCGCATAACGGGATCGCGGACGATCAGGATGAGTCTGATCGACGAGTTCATGGCGTAGACGCGCTCAGGCGCTACGTTCTCGGTGAAGTACGCAGGGGACTTCTCGATGGTGATCTGGTCCTTGAACGAGTATGGCATCTGGTGCCGGTACCAGTCGTAACCGAGGTTGTAGTTGCTGTCCCTGTCGAAGAAGTGGATCTCGATCCCGGCGCCCTGGACGTCCGGGTGGAGTCGGATGAACTGGAGGAGGGCGCGAGTTCCGGCCTTCCGCGCGCCGATGATCAAGCACTGAGGTAGACGACGTTTGGCGTGGTGGAAGTGGATGCGGTCAGAGAAGCGGTCGCCAGATCTGTTTTTGTCGCTCGACGAGAACAGGCAGAGCCTCGCCGAGTGGAGGATGTTGGTGTTGATGCAGGAGAAGACGATGAAGATGGTGGAGAGAATGACAATGGCGATGATTGTTCCACGCTTGTAGCGAGACAGCTTGGGACACCACTTGGCAAAGCACGTGTCAGGAACGGCCTTGCTGGTCATATGACCGCAGGGCTGGATGTGGGCTGACTTTGACTTCATCGTCATGGCTCATTTCTGTCTGAAACACACAGAGAAAATATATGCTTAAATCAGACAGAATCACTTAAAGAACCCAACATGAGAGACATTAGTATGCCTAAAATACAAAAATTCCCCCCAAAAGTCCAAACCACTTGAAAAAAATAAAATCTCTGAAAGTTATTCCACGAAGGACACAAATGACACAAAACATTTTCCCAGAACAACCAAGTTCCAGTAGACAATGTTTTCTCTGCCATGGATTAATTATGAGTTCTGCTTCTTGAAAAATAGGAAATGAAAAAGTCCAAAATCTGTATTGCCAAAATAAATTACTTTTACAGTAATGGCTATTAGGATGATAACTTTTGAAAAGGTCTGGTAATATTTTACTTCCAATTTATGCATAATAATAGAAAACATTAGTCCATACTTCCCTAAGGAAGATTTTATGGTGCTTTAAACAAATGTCTACAATTATGCGATCCTCATAGTGAAGTTGACTGTACTCGCAGAGATTTCCATGTAATGTCTCAGATCGAGGTACGAGGTTTTTGAGGAATTAAATCAATACTTTACACCTATTATTTCATAATTGCTCATGTCATTAATTAATTTTTAAACCTTTCCCTGCTGCAGGCAACCGGACATGCCCTAAAGAGCAGTGTCTGTGCCTAATCCAGCAATGAAAGGGTTAAAGGTAAAGATAATGAAGTCACCATTACAATACAAACTCAGTATTGTCTTGGACTAACAAAACCTCACAGAGAAATTTCTCTCAAACTTAACACTTGTTACGGTATGTTTTAAAAAAAGGATTTTACGAATCTTCTTTCTAAATCTTCTTTCTAGTTCTTCCTTAATATATACATGTAGTTGATATTTTGGACAATTTTGTCATGTCAACACTTCATGTTGTTTTTCTAGATGTATGTGGTTTTGCTTAAAACCTAAAACCTAATAGGAATCTGTGCTGTAAAATTACATGGAGACTAGTGCTTGATCAGAAATTACTTAATGAAAAAATAGCAGAAGCAGTCATAAAATCCTTACAATTACCTTATTCTCACAGGGCTCGCCTGTCCAAAATGGAAATTACTCTAAAGCCAACCACACACGGCCAACTAGACTAATGGCCAACAAAATTGTTTAACTAAACAAGAAACATATTTTGTATGTTGATAAACACAGTAGCGGATCCAGGCTCACCCGGCTTGCGCCCCCCTAGAATTGGAAATCTTTGTTCAATAAACATGCATTTAATATTATTGTGAAATTATGAGCCCCCTGTTTGAGCTCCCCCTAAACTGAAAATCTGGATCTGCCCCTGAAACAGAAAAAAACCAGTTTTTACTTGCTGTGTGTTAGGCTTAAGGTAGCATACCAAGTTTATCCACAGACTACACCATTGCTAAAGTTGGAGCTATGGTTACCTCGTTAAGTTTTATCGGATGATCCTAGTCCTATTCCAACAGTAAAGGAGTTGTAGTTCAGAGGGGAACATCCATAAATGAGAGAGAAAGGTTGTGGCAGTGCATGCCTTCTGACAACATCCCCAAAAGATTGGTTTACTTCCTAAAAGGTTTAACTCCTGGATCCGTATGCACAAATGTGGTTTATCCATAGTTTAGCCTATACTATGCATAACCGGTAAGTTTTGCTTAAACCATGTCTGTGCATACGAATGCTGGACTTTACACATCTCTTAAGTGGAATTTGATTTTAAAATAAATTGTTATCTCTGTATTAACTGCATCAGTCAATGTTAAGGTGTATTACTATATCACATGGTTATTGTGTCTTACTATATATAACACATGGTTTTTTTGTGTCATTCTATAACACATAGTTGTTATTGTGTATTACTATAACACATGGTTGTTGTGTCTTACTATAACACATTTTGTGTGAGTCATTCTATAACACATGGTTGTTGTGTCCTACTATAACACATGGTTGTTGTCTCTTACCATAACACATGGTTATGGTTGTTACAGGGTTTCCTCCTGCCATAAACAGACTACCAGGATTCTGTTCAAAGATTGTGGAAGATTGTGTAAGACACTACCACTATGTATACTCCCCAGAGAATTGAGAAAGTTAATGAAGGCACACTGATCCATTGACAAGGGTAATAATGTAGCAGGATGTATGCTTTCATCTAAAGTATTTGGCAAAATAATCAATTGCCCCGTGCATTGTGGGACTATCACTACCGCAAGGAAGAACAAGATGTCAGAGCTCCAAGCGAAATTCAAATTGGTGAAATTTGAACTCGATACCTTCCTTTTTGTAGTTTTGCACACCACTGTGCTATCCGAGCCCTTAGGCCCCCTACAATCCACTTAACTGTAAAGGCACTAGACCTCAGACATGTGAATGTATGCTAAAAGACAGGTCCTAAGCTAAAACTGTTTCTATGGCCATAAATGTAATGAATACATACTAGACCCTCCTTACCTTTTACTGACCCACGGCTAACAGAAATCTGATACGACCTGATTAAATCCACAGGACTATTGCCATCGTAAGTGTCCACTCCTTTGAAATCCTGCACCATCTTCCTCAGGAAATAGATGGACTGAAAGCTGGACTATCTGTTTCAGAAATGCTCTGCTGACCACAATGAGTGACCTGCTGACCACAGACATGAAGCCCTGGGATGGGAATAACTCTCAATAAATCTCCAGTAAATCTCCAGTAAATCTAGGATAAAGCTCCAATAAATCTTTAATAAAGCATCCTTGGTTATGAAGTTAAATAACTTATACTAACAGAAAATAATTAAAACATTCAAGAAACTCATAGTTTAAGGAAGAATTAAATGTTGATAATAGCTGTGAAAGTAATTGATTTTGTTTCAGAAAAATAAACCTAATAAATGTACCGTACCAAACATGAAACATAAAAATAAACTTATCATACATAGCAGTGTAGTCTCTCTCAGGGAACAGGGTCTGTTCAAATCTGCAGAACTCGCAACCTGAATCTCAGGCTGCTCTCATTTATTCATTAGCGTATCTTGTAACTGTCGGTTTAATTGTTTACTTTATGGACTGATGGGTCCCCAGGAGTGACCCCCAACCATGCAGTCACCCTTCCTATCCAGCTGCCTTTACATCTCGCAGTGTTTCAATGTGTAGCAGATGATATATTTTGATATTAAATTCAATATTATGTTGAATATTGTAAATACCATAGACTAGTTAAATATTAATCGTCAAATTGTGAGTGTGTGTGTGTGTGTGTGTGTGTGTGTGTGTGTGTGTGTGTGTGTGTGTGTGTGTGTGTGTGTGTGTGTGTGTGTGTAATTATTTATTTTGGATATTCATTTATTATAAAGTTCTTGTCATCACGAGCAAACAAGGCTTTGCCTTAGGTCATATTAGATTGTGCATAACTCGATGGTATAAAGATAATCTGTGAATAAACTTTCATAGACTAGTATATGGCTGGACTAGTATCATAACTCGAGCATACAAAAAAAAAAAAATCAGTACACATGCTGACATGGAATTTGTAACTGATGATGTAAAATGTGTCAAAATATATTAAACACTTAATTAAATGCATGGACTCGCCATATTACATTATGAATATGCATCATCATTAGGACAACAACTAAAGTTTAACAAAAAATGCTCACTGCTCGAATATTCGGTGTCCTATCTGTATATTTGCCAATGTTTTCTGCTCGAATCTCGGGCAAACGAACTTGTGTAGTGGCCATGTTACTTTTTCAGAGGAAGTTGCTCCACAGTGAAGATAATGGTTTTGATGAATTGGAAATTGTGCTAGAAGTTATACCAGTCGATGCAGATTAAATAAATGTCATCATTACAAATAAAACCGCATGTTCATGTAAGAATATCGAGCTGTTTCTTGAAAGTATGATGGCCCATCTGCTTATATTGTTTGATGACCCTAGCAACAACTTCAGGGTGAAGGTCGAACGATTCACGTTCAACTCAAATGAGATTTCATAATATATGACAAGGTTTATATTTTTTTTATAATCCAATGTATAGTTCTATATAACAACGCCTCGAAAATAAGATATTTCAGAATTTGTATATTATTTTATTGCCAAGTTGTTAAACTGATTTTCTAATGTAAAAACGATTGCCCTTTGCTAACGGTTAGATACGAAGACTAGTTTAGTACTTCGTCGCGTATCGGGAAAACATTGTATGGTTGTTTTGGACTAGTTTTTCTCTACAACTGCAAAGTACATTAACTTGACATACATATGTAGGTTACTTCCAAAAACCTTTCCACCGCTGTATGTTAGACAAATTATCACTGCACCAACCACGCAAATTTTCAACCTGTGCCGTGGTCGTATTTTATTTTGCTTCATGTACCTCTGAGTAAAATACAAAATGACAGTATTAAAAGATAGTCTAACTCTCCTTAATCTGAATATATTCATATAAAATATTAAACTTGTGATGTGAGTGTTGGGGAATTATTACTTTTTGGTGGACAAATGAAACGTGCATTGTCGTAGATAGAAGTTCAACCAGTTGTGATATAGTAACGGTAGATGAAAATTATAATCGAGGATAGCAAATGGACATCGAGACTTTAATTCCTCAATGCACGTGTATAAGCACATTTCATATATTCTAAGTGATATACTATATAACAATAATATGATGAATAATTAATACTAGTAAGTTCATAGTTTGCAACTTATTTATTAGACATAATTATTTTATATGTGTACTACTGCGTCATCTGATACCATAATAAAAACATCATTCTAACAAATAAATTAATTTTAAATTAGACTAGATCTAGTGTTATAGAAAATAGCAATTTTTGTCTGAAATTTAGCAAGTCAAATTTAGACGTACAGGATTTATGACAGATGACGTCATTCTATGGGGCGTACATTTACAGCACAAGGTGCGAGGAACAAGTAGATATTATTCCGCGTCGGGCGATTATTGAAATATCGGGTAAGAAACACATTTTTTGGCAATATCTATTGCCTAACGTATAGTTATTTCGTATGGGTGAACTTTCTAGCACTAAATGTTAGTCAGTATATCGAATTGAATTAAAACCCCGACGAATTATAGTTTTCAGCGGAGACACATCCTCTGTCCGCATACATTAGCCCTGCTCAAGGAAGGAGGGTGTAAACTGCGAAGATATATACTGAAATAGAGGCGAATTATCTGTGCATATTTGTCATTCTGTGACATATCCTAACGGCAGCGTGCCTAGATCTTTCACATTTAAATTCAAATCTGTTGGTAAGTTTGCAATAAATGGTTAATTGTGCTGTGCATACTGTTATGTTTGACGTCGATAGACGCAAATCGTCTTATTTGATTCAAGATGGCCGACATTTTCCCTGTATGTTTACATCGAATACATCCAAAACAGTAGACACTTTGCGTGATTTCTTCTTTTGTGGAGATGCTGATGTGTTAAGTAAAGCATTTGCTTTCATTATACATCTCCAAGTATGTCAATTGGCAACTTACTTGTAGATTTACAGCGATGCTAAATCGGCATTCATTGCGACATTTGACTGATGTTGACATCTAATATTCATTCATGTTAAGTGCTCTTGGCTTTTAAGACATATGTTCTATATATGTTATTATGCGTATCGTAACAATTGGTAGCTTGAATATTGTAAATCAAATTATGAATATTACCGTTCTGTAAATGTCTATGGTAATTTATTGGTAATGCCTGACGGCATGTTATGAAACTAGAAATGTGAAATTAACTTGTATTTCACTTTAGTGTTGTTCAATTTTTTTAAATTTTATATGGCATGCACAGGCCTATCAATGAAAACAAACGTCAGAAACCATAAAACATTGAATATTACTACACTCTTCCTGACGAATTATTCATGAAGGCCTGTTCAGACTTTTTCCTGCTGCGTGTTTACCCCATCGATCACTGCCTATGAAAATGCAAGAACACCTAAAGTGTACAGGAAACTGTTCTGCATTTCACCTGTCCCTGTGCCCTTTCGGACATGTAACTGTAGGAAAAAGGGGTTGCAGACGTGTCGCCCCATGTTAATTACACCCCAAGTCATATCACCCCAATAAATGCATATCACCCCACCTGATCGCCCCACGACTATCCGATCCCCTCATCCCTTTTTTTTCGACATCCTGTTCGCCCCAACAAATGCATATCGCCCCAGTCAACTATTGCCTTTTGTCATACTTTATTCAAACATTTGTGGTCTATTGAACTAAGCAAATCATTTCAACGAAAATCCCGACCGTTTGTACGATACAAATATGATACGAAAATAGGTGACGCTTCCGCATATGAATATTCGAGTTCCACTGTCAATCATCGAGGAACGAGCGACATTGAAATTGTTTGTAACCATAAGTTGTATCAATAATTATAATAGTGGTGATATCTTGTTTATACCATGAAAGCTAGTATGGGGCGATCAGGAGATGTGTTTGGGGGGAACAGACGTGGGGCGGACATGTTGGGGGAAATCAACATGGGGTGAAACATTGTACATCCGGAAAAAGGCTTGTTAATCTATGCTAATTCACATGTCTGCCTGTGGATCATACCTGTCCCGGACAGGTGGATAATCCTTACTGTCGAGCCCTGTAAATATAAGTCAAGGTACTGTTTCCTACCAATCGATTTTGTATTGTTTTCACCAATTCAATGTTCCCTTTTCATCAATATTGTGCACTGTTTTGGATGTTACCGTTTTGGGCCTCCACCCATCAGCTATTAAGAATTGAACCAATCAAATTCTTTATAATAATAATGTAGAACACGTGAAACCCCTCTTAGTGTGACAGCGTATAATACAGACTGACGTGTTGTCGCTGTCAGGAGAGCATGATTAACGATTAAAGACATTATCACAGATGATTGTCGTTGTTTTGGCAGGGTTGGAAGTTACGACTAAAAATCAACAGCTTTAACAAGCTAGCAGTGCTAGTAAGTCAAATACAAAGAGCAAAATGTCATGGACCCCAATTTCAGCCTTACTACTTTACTGGAGCGGTTTTTACAGCTTACTAGGTCATCTTCAATCCTTGGGTCCTCAGTATTTTATCTTTGGGTAAGGGTTTTTTAAGGTTAACTTTAGCAATTTATTTTATGATATTTTGGACCCATTTTATTACACGTATTTTGAAGTGATTTTTACAGCGTACATGTACTAGGAGTTTTCTAGCTCTGTGATACCCAATGCCATATGCTACCATAATTCACCTATTAATTAATTTAAAACAGCTGATAATTAGAAGACGCAAAAATAAAAACATTCCCACCCTAAATATATGAACATGACTATTTTCTTTAAATTGTAATTTTCGATTAATTCAAACACAATCGGTAAAAAAACTAAAACATTTTAAGAAATCCTGTATTTAGTTACAATTTCAAACTATTGGGGTAATTATGGTAAACACTTCCAGTGACTACGCAAACCAGGATCGTCATAGTCTATACCACAGGCACTTGAAGCAAGCCATTTTGATTTTATTATTATTATATATGTTATTTTATTCATTTTTTTTTAAGTGCAGGGTTCAGTTTAGGAAAAGAAGCTGATGTGTCAAACACTCAAATCTGTACCTTGACTGCCTTGTCCTGGAAACAAGTGTCAGAGCTCTTCCGCAAACAAGGGCTTCAATTTTAGAGAGGACTTATTTTGCGCATATAAACTTTTGCGTGGTACTAATGTCTGCGTGGATATAAATTTTTGTAGTGTTCCATTTCTACTTTGCATAGACTGATAGAGTGAAATATTTCAAAATTATCTAGACACACCTCTGCTGCGTGGGCTCTAAATATAGCGACCAACATGGATTGGTCGCTATATTGAGAGCCCACGCAGCAGAGGCGTGTCCAAGTTGGTCGCGATAGTTAGAGCCCACGCAGAGGCGTGTC
>JAUTBQ010177742.1:0-11216 GCA_032361185.1 Lepetodrilus ovalis
CACATCTGACCCAGCCTTATATCCGAATCCGCTCTGTATCGAACAGCCTTATATCGAGGGGGCACTGTATAATCAAGAGTTGGTGAAGTACATCAGTAAATAACAACTTTGGGGTGTACACACCAATTGGTGTAGCATATATAATTATAGTCTCTGATAGAAATTTGTTTATCCGTTATATAGGTCAATCAGTCATGATAGTATGCCTTTAACATCAAATGCATTTAACATCAAGTTCCTCATTAAAATGACAATAGCAGTATTTTTAAAAGACAAAATGTCATTTTCAAGATATTTTAGTATTCATTTTGTCATTTCCACCATTTTACAGATTAATTTGTATCTCCTATATGTTAATATTTCTATTTAAGGTACCTTGAGACTATTCAAACTGTTTAATAGTTTAATTATGCTTGTGAACATTGCCAAACAGTTTAAATAAATCTTCTAAATCTGTTCCAACTTGATCTCTATAAATTGATTTTTTTTTTGTTCCATATACCACGGAATGAGGCTACCATTACTGTCATGGCAGCCTGTAGGGCATGCTCTCCCGACAGCGATAACACATGTCTGTGCTTAGTCCAGAAATCCAGATGTCTATCGCTCCATATGCATTACGCTATATTGACGTCTAAACGCCATTTTTCATAAACATTGGCGCTTTTTCCCCCATAGGTAATAGAGCACTAGTGCGCCATTGTGAGTGGCCCACGGTTATTACGGAATACCACAATGCTTGCGTGTAGCCACAGTATTCCGATGGCATTATCTTCATATTTGCTTGTTCACTTCCGATTATAAATCCTCTAATGTACGTTTTTAAGAAGCATAAACATCGTCAAACTTCGTCTGCTGACATTGCTCAGGACTGTGATGTTTCATGTGACGTCATGAATACTACTGAGACCTGTTCAAGAGCGCGAGTACACGCCTGACGTCATAATGGAAATTCACAAAGGATAATTGTTCAGGAGGCGAGTTCCTGCGCTTCTATAACGAAACACTATTGCAAATGGCGGCAGCAACAACGTAAACAAAAGCTTCGTTTGATTATCTCTTTATAATTGGATTATACGCAGCGGGAACAGCTTGTTCAATAGCAATTACTCATACAGTAAGTTTCAATGTGCCAATCGCTAATCTAACCACGGAGTTTATATTCAAACATAGATTATAAAACTTAGTACGGTTTTTGTGAGAGAGGCTCTTCGTCTCCATATAGCGGATAGCAGAAGCATTATGGAGACGAAGCTACTTTGTCTACCATTGCCTTAACTTACCAGAAAACAAAATTATGAATATTTAATTATTTATATGAAATATATGCTTTGCTTGGAATCCAATAGAGAGTCTAGTTTTGGGATATTGTTTTTAAGCCATTTTACAATGTTTTAAAATGTATTACAATACTAATTACACAGGCTTGAACTTTGCTAAAGGGTCGAGATTTATAGTAGCAGTTGCTGTAGTAAAATCGTGTTTTAGCTTACATTTACTTTACCTATAGAGAAATAACATTGTGTGTGTGACGACACGCTCATACTGGCATATTTAATGTATTATCAACCAATGGACAGTTGAATATGGACATTATTCACACTTTGTTTTGGCCATTTGTTAAACAAATATACATACTATTGCCAATTGTAATGTGCATACATACAACATATAATAACATTTATACAGACATATACCAAATTACCTTTAACTAGTAATAACAATGCAATTCAAGTAAGTTCATGAGAACAAACAAGATTACAGAGATGTCATGTATCATGCTTCTTTGCCTGACTAATATTAATAATAACTATGCAAATTAGGGAGCTATTTTCAGATGGCGTCATACTACTATTTATGAATGGTACGCTATGGAAATAGTAAATACTTACTTACATCCAAACAACTCTACGACGGACGTTTGAAGTCATTGGTATTGTTGGTTCATTCTTCAAGCCCGCGTTTCACGAAAGGTTCGCACCAGTAGTGAGATCGTAAATCGAGGTTTAAGCCTGTCCTGCTGTAGTTATAGCATGGCCTACGGCACAACTTAGTCTAGGACTACAGTACGACCATTTCGTGAAACGCAGACCTAGCTGCACTCTTCATTATGAAACTACATACATAACTCTATGTTAACCATAATAATATAATTCCAACCTTTAACATAGACTACACCGTGGATGGAGAAGGTCAACTTATATTAGTGGTACGCCGTTTCGTATAGGATAATCCAGGAAGGAAATCTCAAGGATTACCTCCAATGCTGACCAAGCGGCGCTCTCCATTATGGAACTACATACACGTAGCTCTATGGTAACCATAATTAATAATTAAAACCTTTACTATAGATTACACCATGGATGGAGAAGGTTACCTTAGTATTATTCCTTTTTTAGTATAATGATAGTCAGGTAATTGGTAATACATCTCAAATGTTACCTCCAATGCTGACGTTAAGCGAAGATAGTGTCTTGGCGAGGTCTTCTTTGTCAGTGGAGAAGACTACATCGCCATCTACCAGGACAGTCACGTGGCGACCTGATTTGATCTGGACTGCTATTTCATACCACCTGCCTCTCTGTATTGTCAGCAATCCCCCGTAGTTATACCTAAGCAAATACCAAATATACTGATCTGAAAATGAATACGTGTTATTCGAGAGTAGATAATACACTAATGTAAACTTCTGAAATATATCAACTATGGTTGATTAACTATTATATCCTCTTTTTGTTTATATTCAATTTAGTATTTGATATTTAATGTATTTAATATAAAGAATACGATATAAATTTCGAAGGGGAAACATGATCTAAAGTAGTTGATTTGGTAGATTTTGCACTTGCATAATTTCTTTATTATTTGATATTTGCCTGTGTGTGCGTGTGTGTGTGTGTGTGTGTGTGTGCGTGTGTGTGTGTGTGTGTGTGTGTGTGTGTGTGTGTTTGCGCGTGCGCTTCATGGCTATCTTCACCATACACGACATATTATTACGTGCTGTGTATGACCTATGTTTAATGGACATACAATATACGCCGTGATACCAAACTTACTCCACTTACTCAGAAATTGAAACGTGCACGTGGTTACTATCATCAACGGATAACGCTAGGAGTTCTGAATCACCAGTCTTTAGAGCTATGATGGTACCAGGGGATTTGCTAACAGCCGTCCACAGACGGATTCCAAACCCAGCTGTTAAATCCAACGTTGCCTCCTTGACTTCTAGTATGCCGTTAGGATCATCATTGGATTCTACGCGGATGTCAAATTCTGAATAAAATAGGTAATTGTGCTGCAATGCATAGTCAAAACGACCCCCAGACCTTATTCCAACAGTTATCATATAGCATAAGAGGCTGGGCCCGATATTAGGGAACTTTTGAGTACAATTATTGAAAGCTCAAATATTATATTAAGATTTGTGAAGTAAACTTTGAGTTGAGCAGGAAATCGTCCTCAAAAACGTTTTGCAATCTCGGGGCCGATTGTGTAATATTTATATACACGTATATCCATGTCTTCGGATGCCGTCGCATGAACTGGGAAACATTTAATGAACGTGCATGTATATATATATATACTCAATACCCAAATAGTTTCTCTACCCTAGACAATATCATTCGGATAATACTACATTGATAGGTAGTCTAAAAACATTTATTTTTATTCAAACGTGTCACAGAATATAAAACTATCCGATTAACATTATACACATTATACACATGCGTATTTAGAGCAGAGGCTACCATTCTACATCATCGAACCCCATGCTAGTGTTCGTTCTTATATCCGTCAAATATTTGATGGAGGTTTGCTCATTCATAATGGCTTATTTCGAGGATTACTATCCTGATACTGGAACAATTTCAGTCGACATTTAATTAGTGTGGATGGCACATTGAATACAATTCCTTCAGTTTTAGTACAATACTACTAACGTTTGCAAGCCGTTATTTCTTCCGATCCTTCACGAGCTGTTGCCGTCATTCCGGGGCACGTTCTGCACGTTGTGGATCCCAGCTCATTTGCATATTTACTTTGTTCGCAAGGCGTGCACGGTACCACGCCATTGGCTGAGAAATAGCCCTTCGAGCACATACCTGTAAGACGATTGGATGAAAATCCCATAATGATATAATTTATCACGGAAATCAAAATGTAGCAACAATGATATCTAGCTCTCATGGAAACGTATATGCGATATGAAGGTCTATGTACCTAAACTACCTAATGTCAGACTAATATAGATTTATTTTGGAATATTGGGAGCATTAGAAAGTGCGAGTCATTATGAATCCATCGGTATAAGCAATTTATGGACATTTGTTGTGACGATTTCTACTTAAAGTTGTGGTTCTATTTAAACGAAAATTACATAGAACAGGCAACATGTTTTGGTTCTCCTGAAAAGTTAAAACAGTGAACAATGTTTTGGCACATAACTCTTCATAGTTTCCATTAGGTAGTCCATGCTTGAAACGAAGAAACAAACCAAAGGCATAGTTTTCTTTAGCCTTAATGATTATTAATTAATATTTGAACAACACGATCTTCGTAGTGCACTTACGCAGACAACTAGCGGATTTTACTGCCTTGTCACGAAGAGTAGTCGTTCCTGGCTGGCAGGGGGTGCACGAGGTGGCCTCTGGGAGGGCCTGAAAGGTACCCACAGGGCAAACCTCACAGGATCGAGACATACTGGAGTAAAAATTGCCCTCGCCGCACCCCACTAAAAATAGAAGGTCAATAGCATATAACCGCCAGTTCCTGGTCGAGCTGAGATGCGTCGACATATATATAACAGTGTCGTAGCTAGCCATGGGGTAAAGTGGTGTGTGTGGGTGGATGGATGGGGAAAGGCAGCTGCCCACTAGTCGTTTTCCCCAACTACTTTATTTATGTCATAAATCCCAATACCACTTTGCAATGTTCATTCAACAGCTTCACTTATGGTAACATAGTTGCATGATTGTAATTAAGTATTACAGTACGAGGACAAAATAGTACAATGCTATAACTGACCACAATAATTACGTAAACATATGTAAACATATGGACTACTTATACGGTTATACATTATTGCATTATTTTTTATATTGTGCGTTGCCATCAATAGTGAAAATCATAATACAAATTGTGTGTTTTCTTTTAATATGCTTAGTATCCTGCATGCAGTCTGGAACATGCGGACTAAAATTAGTACGCTAATGTAAAAGGTCTAATAGCAGATAAAATAACTGTTATTAGTGGTTAATGTAAAACATAGCTTGCTTTTTATTCTTGGAATTGGGGTTTAGAGCCGCTTTCTGTTACAAGATTATTTCGCTTATATAACTGCTTGTAAGTTTTGGGCAGGCGGAAACCCGCAACATCTGTAGGCTAGCGCGGGTTGTAAACGTGGAACACTGGCTGGTACTGACAGACCAAGGATGACAACAGCATTGTCACTGTACAATATAGCATTTGTAAAAGCCTTATGCCGAGCATCCTCTAGATTTACAAAGTGACTGCGCTTACACCACGCCCAGTGATGCACGGAGGGGTGTAGTGTACGTGTTAGAGGATGGTTGAGCTGTTGCTAATTTTACTACTATATTCACTCACTGCAGCTGTATTGCGAGGAAGAGTAGCTGGGGAAGGTACCAAGCGGGCAGTCTACTTCCACGGAGGTTGTCACCACGTCTATGCCAGCCCTTCTTTCTTTGTCAAATTCGGGAAATAACGCGGAGTTATCGCCCCTTATGTCAGCCATGACGGCGTCGTACGTAGCAGAGTGCCTATCTGACGCCATCTTGAATCCTTGCCGGGTGCCTGGATCCTTTTGCATTTCCAGTTTCAGTTCCAATTTTAAGACAACTGTATTCCGTGTGCTGTTCGTTTCAGTGCTCCTCTTGTTTACCCTGGCGCCACACGACACCTATGTGTACACAATAATGTTTGATACATACATACGCTTATACATATATAGCAGCTCCTTTCCCCAATAACGATCGTAGCGTAATTTTATATTTCTATGGAGCGTACGCCTTGAACGATGGCCTACTATATTATTAGGAAAATCACCTCATACCAGAAGTTACCGTATTTAGGCCCCGGGCGTAATTATGGAAAACGTCACTTTTGAAACAGAATCTTTAAGCCTAAGACTTAACTTTGGAACTACTATCCTATATACGGATTTTGTGTTTCTGAAGCGAAAATCTGACAAAATATATAGTGTTGGCACTTTTTTTTAATTAAGGGAACAACATAATTAATAACAACATAAATCCTTTTACCATTGGCACTGAATGCCAGAACAATAATGATTTAAACACTGGGACTGAAAACCCCCGAACGTTTTCAATATCTGAATGTCATCATTGGAAAATAACGTGAACAGCATCTTCAAATTCACTAATTTTTTATCAGAATTTAAGCCCATGAGCTTCATATGTTAAGCACATGTGCCAAAGTTCACTTGGGCATAACACAGACAAATTAATAAGCATGTTGTACACAATATGAAGTTAACCATCTCCGTACTAAAATAATCATAATCGTGACTTAGTTATAGACCACAAATCTATGTGGTTTTCCTGAGCAGTATACATGTTTAAACGTCCACATAAGGACTTGTTTAACTCACTTGTACTTTGGTCAAATCTCTCTCAACATCTGTCAGGATGTTGCTGAATGGAGATTCTTTAAATGCAGCAAGGAAGTTCTTCTTGATTTTCGTCTTAACAATTTCGTCTGTACACTCCCCTTTGTAGTAAAATATTACAGTCATAACGGTCCATCTTGTGCGTCTCACCTCTGCAAGACATGAATCAACCTTGAAATAGTAAGCATGCGTTCATCCAGCAGAAAATGGGTACCCGTTAGGGTGAGACGAAAATGCAAATCGCCTAGTGTGTAGTCCTGGAAAATGGTAGTAATTATATATTATTTTTGCTATTTTTAATTAGGAGATAAATATATGGTGTTTTGAAATTTGCGGTATGTTATTGAAATTCGACATATGCAAATTTCTTTTGAACCAGACTCACTTAAATAATATTATTTGATGCGGTATGAAGTGATCCGATGATTTAATATAACACTAATAATGGTGATGATTATTATAGTTTTCATGTACTAATAATATTATTAATAATAATAAATAGTATACTAGTATTAACTATATGTATTTGTTTTATGATAAAACATAATTTGGAACATAGATTTTGCGCGGATTGAGATGAAAACACATACTGGTACAGGGAGGTAACTCTGTGGGTATTTTAATCAGGTTTGATTTCCACACTCCTGTCTTTATGCTGCAGACAAACATTTTGTGCCGGAAGCTCCTCGGTCTGTCGTATCCCTGCATGCATTGCGACTGACAGAAATCGCCGGCCTCCCAGAGGTCACAGGCCAAGGCGCCATTGTCCGGAGGGATCAAGGTCGCACAGGATCGTGACGCTGAGAAAATACGGCATAATTAAAATGTTACTTGCAACGAGCTTGCACCATGCTATCCTGACAGCCAGAACATGCATTCTGTGTTACAAGCTGTCACACTACGAGGGGTTTCGTGTGTTCAACATTATAAGGAAATTGATTGACTCATATTATTATTAGCGGATGGGTTCAGGCGGAAAACAGCAACCTCCAATATAGCTCAAGATATTGACGAAAATCGCATATTGAATTGGCGAACATGGTACCAAATCGATTGGTAGGAAACGGTACCTTGACTTATATTTTAAGGAGATAAACGATTAAAACAGTAAAAGGTCTACTGTTTGGAATTTAGACGATATCGATCGTTAATTGATAGTTCCCAAATTGAACATATGGCCGTGAGCCTCGCTAAACCAAAACGGCGTTCTGAATAGGCAGTGATTCCAGGGTATTTGGCGGAATGTAGTGGAGTCACAAGAGCTTGCGTTTTCGAGGATGGCCATAAGGTGGCATTACACTAGTTAGATACTTCATTATGATTATAACATGGATGATATATCATCGGTTGTGTAATACAATTATTATAATATATTTCAGCCTCATAGCATAAGGACTTGTGTTACTAAACTTGGCCGAATCTCGAATATAAATTGTATTTCTTGATTCCACAGGCATCTAGGTTTCCATTTTGAAATCAAATAAATCAATTTTAATGGTTATTTCTTCGGTAATTATGTTGTATTACTTCATTCATGGACGTGATGTTTTGAGCGGATCGACCATTAGCCATTGGAGGTTATGGGACAGCGGTTGGACAGTTGATAGAAAGGGATAGATATTTCCGTAAATTAAATTATTTTCATCCCAAAAACAACGTTTATATAGTTGCTAGATGCAAATCTGCATGTATGTGCTAACCTTAACCCATGCCATAAGCAAATTACTCAAATAGATGGGCCCCAGATCAAGATCTCTTTTGCTGTTTCTTAAACTTCTACACTGCAGTGTTGAATTACAATAGACATTCCATTTATTTTTTAATAAATATATAGTTGCTACACATTGCCGTCTATTTGTGTTTCGTATATCATCCGTATATTTATAAAAGAAAATTACCAATACTCGGTCATTGTGTGAAAAATCAACAGAAAACATCATTATAACAACACAACTTCCGGTAAGGTGCGCCAAAAGTAAGAATTGCTCAGCGTGACTGTAAACATACTCATACTCTCATTTATTTTATCAAAACCACCCACGGTGGTACACGAGACACAACATACATTTATAAAGGGAAAACAAAAAACGTGCAAAACATGACAAGGTATATAGGTACAGTGAGTCAATACATAATCATCATAGTGTTCATAGTATTAATTGTTTTAATTTATATAATTTAAAGCATTCTGTTATAAATTTGGAGACATTTCTTAGCTCGGATAGTTTTTTAGAATTCATAACTAGATGTTGGTGTCCTGTAGAAGTGTATAGTTACAGTTCATAAGACATTTATATTTCTAAGCAGGATTGTTCCATTAGTACGTAGGCAAGAATGAGTTTCTAAGGTGTGATAAGTGTTTACATACACATTGCAAACGTTATTAATCACACAGCCATACTCAGTATGCCAATGACATTCAGAAAGCACATATCGATCTTGCTGATTTACGTTAATGTTTTACCGTAGTCTGGACATCAGTTAATATAACTGTAGAACTTCAAAAGTAGTCTGGCAGAACGGAATACCACAGCGCAGTGTACATGTATTTTGATATACTAAAACATTAAGTACTTTTGACAGCATGCTGCATGATGCTTCTACGTCACCATAATCTTTCGGAATATGTGTTACAAGAAAACTCATCATTGCGTTTAGTATTTGTAAAAGCATGTTACCAGTTTCTGGTAAGTAATAGCATGTGATCATCACAGCTGGCATGATTAGTTTATCATGATTATTAGTATGATCATAGTCATGCTGTCTAGTCTTATAGATTTCACCTCCATGGCTGCCTGTTTCATCCTTAATCTATTCCTATATTGGCAAATCAACACACTGCTAATAATGTTGCATTAATCTGAAGTAGCATACGAGTCAATAAAGCATGCATGACTAACATTGTGGCATGCTATTTGTTGTTTTGGTCATTGATTTAAGACATTCAAAAACAACTTAAATATCTACAAGATTGTCTGTAGAATGTTATCTGTCTATAGTTCCGAAATAAACTTTACGACCCATGTTTGATTACGGATTTAGTAGTGTATGCCCCGTCATGATCAAATATGTTACAGTTTATTGGGTTTTTTATTTTTCACGTCATCATTGCTATTTATTTCTATTATGTAAGTATATTGATTAATATTTCAGATTTAATATGCACCAGCATGACGTCTGAACTATTAAAGAAAAATTGCGTTATTAATTAATCCATAATATAGAAAGAACGTGCTTTCAGAGCAGGTATTAAATAATAATGGTTTTAGCGCCTAATTTCCAGTCGTCGCTGCTCATTGACGTTCCACATTATTACCCCGGTCAGTGGATCACTGTGTAATCTGATTCCATCTCGGCTCCCTGGGGAGTATACAACCGTGTTGCCGTCGCTAGAGGATAATATTCACTACTGGGTGATAAGAGGCACCATCGAACTAAATCACTTGCCTAAGGTGAAACCACAGTTTTTTCAACTTCTGTCTCTGTGTGGGGCAGGATTGAATCCTAGATACTCTCAGGTTATGTCACCCATCCAACTACTGTCGGTGACCGAGAGTGCTTAACTTGCAACCTGAGCCAACACATTAATGATGTCAATTATTGATGTATATTATTTATATTTATGGTGACGGGATGATCTATAAATGCAACATACTAACAGTGTACTGTTGGCTGGTTGACATTCGGGAAAACACGCAGCTATGATGGAACTATTACTAGAGGAGATGACAGCCAGCGAGCTAGAAGTGTTGTTCCCAACTTCATTTCAACAGATACATTGATCTTTAACAAAGTAACTCGTTGAAACAACTCTTTACAACCGTTGAGCTTTGTTGAGATTCATAAGAGCGGTACAATACATTCTTTGTTTACTTTGAGATTGTCTCGTTTTGTGAGTTTACAGGAAATGAAATACAGGTATGATGAATTCGACACCGACTCCGACGTTACAACATTAAGTAGAATCGTGAATATCGCCATAGGAAAATGTTCATGCCAAACACTCGCCTCCAAGCACTGTACGTAAGTTTGGGATATGTTCTGACATCATTCTTTGGGATCAGAGTCAGCTCGAGTTGTCTCCCCGAGACAGTCACCTTGTGTCCGCAACCTGACCTTGACGGTTATGTGGTCAGTTCCTTGTACTTGCTGTGGTCAAAGACAGACAGGGATACGGTTCTTCAGTGTGCTACAGATTGTTATCGAGACCAGAGATGTCGGGCGTTCTTCTACAACAGTCTGACCCTCGTGTGTCAAGGTTATTCCAACTCTTCGTTGTCCATTGCTGATGCTGTTCCTGAAGATGGCTGGGTTCACTATCGGTCCTGCCTTGAAACAGGTAAGAACTCAACATTAAGATTGAAGATTACTACTGTACATGTATACGGCATATTTCACTCGTGATATGATATGAATATATTCAATAATGTCTACTAGATTGCACAGACGCACCCACCACTGGCATCTTCACCGTAGCGCCATCTGACGGACTGGGAGGCATACAGGTGTTCTGTGACATGGAGACTGATGGCGGGGGTTGGCTGGTGAGTAGCATCCATACGCA
>JAUTBQ010177753.1:0-11216 GCA_032361185.1 Lepetodrilus ovalis
TTCATTTTTTATATTACCTACACTTTCTCTGAGAAAGTGTAGATGTATCCGGATATACAAGTACACTTAGAACAAAATAAACCATGGCAACGTGACCAGAAGAGGGATATAAAGAATGATTAATTCACTGGAACATCTAAAAAAAAAAAATATTAATATTTCTTCACTCACAGAGATACCACTTTTAAGTGTTGGATACATGCAAGACTAAAGTTAAAGTAATAAATGTACATATTAATTCTACATCCAAAATTTGAAAATACACATTTCCAGATTATATTTCTTGATTATTCATAATCACAAACATGTATTTTAAAAATGTGTTTAAATAGAAAACAAACATGTATGATATATGGACAAGATAAAAGTTAAAACTGACCAATTCTAGTGTTATTTATTAAGTAATGCGTTTAACAAACTAGTGCAGATTTGTCAGCAAGATAAAGATTAGAATAAAAAATAAATTACCGTCACTTGAGATGTGGCTTGGTTTAATACCAAACATGGCAAGCCAGCGAGTATGGAGACAAGATATATACAGTTAAACCATGGTAACATGTATGGAAGGTGACCAGTTCGCAGACTACTATCAATTATGCAAAGTCAAATTAGTTTAATTAGTGTTTAATAGTCGGTTTCAAGAATATTTCGCTCTATCATGACAACAGTTTACAACAGGAGGAAAACCACATCAGTACCACTGAATGTTGCAGTAAACCTGCAACCACCGGCTGGTACTGTGAGACCAAGGATGATATCTACATTGCAACAGTACAAACAGCACATCCTATCATGATCGTGTCAGAAATGTTAACAGTACAAATAGCACATCCTATCATGATCGTGTCAGAATGTTAACAGTACAAACAGCACATCCTATCATGATCGTGTCAGAAATGTTAACAGTACAAACAGCACATCCTATCATGATCGTGTCAGAAATGTTAACAGTACAAGCAGGACATCCTATCATGATCGTGTCAGAAATGTTAACAGTACAAACAGGACATCCTATCATGATTGTGTCAGAATGTTAACAGTACAAGCAGCACATCCTATCATGATCGAGTCAGAAATGTAGTACATGATTGTGTCAGAAATGTTAACTGTACAAGCAGCACATCCCATCATGATCATGTCAGAAATGTAGTACATGATTGTGTCAGAAATGTTAACAGTACAAGCAGCTCATCCCATCATGATCGTGTCAGAAATGTAGTACATGATTGTGTCAGAAATGTTAACAGTACAAGCAGCACATCCCATCATGATCGTGTCAGAAATGTAACTTTCATCAGCAATGATGCCGGCTCCTTGGGGCAGATTTGAACTCACAAGTTTTGACTACGAAGTCAGACGGTCTACCATTGCACTACTTCCAGTCCACGTTTACATGGTTTATGCAAAGTAAGGTGTCATCTGTCTCTATTAAAAAAGGAACATGATAGATATAGAATAACTTGTTATTGCTGTCAAATTTAATTCAGTAAAACCATTAGCAGACTGAATAAAGCTGTGAGCCAACTCTGCTATGGCATCTGCCATACATGACTGATGACGGTGACAAGACTTGAGGAGATGATTTCAAAATCAAACATTGTGTAGTAGCACACTAGTGTGTAGTCTTTTGGGATCTCTGCAAAATAAAATATCTTGTGGTCACCAAAGCTCGCCAAGCTTTTTTCATAGTCTGCTACTGGCTTAACATTACAATTTGACAATAATTGCATTAAAGTATTTTATCTCCACTAAACTTTTCACAATAAGAATTGACAAATTGACAAACACCATCAATGTTAGTATGATTGATAGTTGGACCCTGCCGTTTGATTTTCAGACCAGATTTATTCAGAGCTTTCTATTTCTTTTTTTAACGGGGTTTATAGTCGCTTTCTAGAATCTTTCACTAACATCACGACTTGTCAGTTTAGGGCAGGAGGAAACCCGCAACATCCGTAGTGCTGAATGTTGCACTAAACCTGCGAGCACCGGCTGGTACTGACATACCAAGGATGATATCTGTATTGCCACTCTACAGACACTGCATCCTATCAATATCACATCAGAAATGTAACTTCTGCGAACATTGATGCCAGGCCCCTCTGAGGCAAGATTTGAACTTGGTATCTTTGGCTACTTATTCCAATCTTCATGAAGAGTGAGCGAGGGATGTGAGGATGTCTATATGAAGATCAATACATAATTTCCTCATAATTTGTTAAATGACGTTGCTTTGATCAACAACATATTTTGTTGTAATTTCGGTGATATTTTTTTTGTCTTGTAGGAGAGAATGCATTATGAGATCAACAATGGTGAAAACTGTGCGCTATCTACACGAGCAATAGTATTTAGATACAGGCCTATTCTTGGCTAGGGTCTCTTAGGCTGTATTTGATTCACGACTAGTCTTGCGAGTGTTTGATCATGGGACATGTACAGCGAGTACGTGAATATCAAATGGCAGGCATAAACATCCTGTGATGCAAGGTGTGAAAAACTAAGATTAATAATGACATTGACCCACTTCTTCGACTGAATTGCTTTCCAACTGAGGGTATTGCCAACATGTTAAAAAAGGATGAATTTATATTTTTTTAATGCATATGTGCTTTCGTTCACCAGTTTGCAGCTCTCATTCGAGTGTTTACTCCTGCCGAAGTGGGGAGTATACTCCTGACCTCTCTCGGGTGTATTTAAAAGAGCATATTTTTCAGTCATGCTTTCCAATACATTTAGTCAACTGGTAGTATGACACACAAAGGCAATCCTCACCCAAAGAACAAAATAAATAAAATTAAAAACAAAACAAAATAAATATAAAAGAAAAGGGGGGAAAAAGCTGCAAATTCATCAAAGCTTTTTTAAAAGATTAAAAACATTCCCAAGTTAAATGTTGAATTTGATATAAAATGTTGTGATAAATAAAGAGTGTAAATCAAGTTCAAATAAAATAGACAAAAGTTTTGCTTGACCCAACTAGGCCACTAGAACTTGTAGAAGCTTCATCTTCACCACTGAGCAACAATCTTCAAACGCTGTACTATCTCGTCTCCATCAACATCAACACCCATATTTCCAAATACATGTATACAGTAGTAACGCCAAAAGTACACTATTCTCACTATGTGTCATTGCGATATCGTCTCAGTGGTATTTTGTCACAAAGTGTAAACGATTTACACACCATTTCCAATTGAAGATCTTGGATCATATCTGATTCTATTCAGCATTCCACCTCAGTACATTCCACCTCAGTACAGCATTCCACTGCAGCATTCCACCTCAGTACAGCATTCCACCGCAGCATTCTTAGTACAGCATTCCACCTCAGTACAGCATTCCACTGCAGCATTCCACCTCAGTACATCATTCCACCTCAGTACATCATTCCACTGCAGCATTCCACCTCAGTACAGCATTCCACCTCAGTACAGCATTCCACTGCAGCATTCCACCTCAGTACATCATTCCACCTCAGTACAGCATTCCACTGCAGCATTCCACCTCAGTACATCATTCCACTGCAGCATTCCACCTCAGTACAGCATTCCAACTTAGTACAGCATTCCATCTCAGTACAGTAGTTCGGCAAAGTGTCAGCAGTTTAGCACACATGCTGGAACTAGATATTGAATATGAAGCACTCACTTCTTGATGATATATAGTTTGGCACTTGGACAATAATTTGTTGCTAGGCAACAGAAAGACAAATATAGTAACTGGCAGCTACTGTTTAAGGGAGCACACTGTTCAAGGCAGTGCACTGCTCAAGGCAGTGCACTTTTCAGGGGAGCACCATCTTGCATACGAAGACTTGGGATCATAATTCTTCAAAGAAAGCAACGCGTGCATTTGATGTACTCGAACCAATCTGGAAAACAAAAAGGGAAAATGTTAACATTCAGAAATACTTACGACTCTCTAAAACATGTCTTTGTAACAAACTGTTGAAATGGCAGTTTTTCCAGGTGCAAAATTAAATGCATAAAATCATAGATATTGCCAATATGCCTTAATCCTTCCAGGCTTTTGCCTGAAATTTATGTTACCTTCCAGAGTGTGAAGAGCTTGATCTCTTAGGACTTTTGCCGAGAGATCTGGCTACAATGTTTTGCTACACATGCCAGACGACACCCTTCCCGACTGTCGCCTGCAATGTACGTACCTTGCGAAGTGTGGAGTACTTGGTCTCTCCACGCTGGATGTTCTCCTCGTGGAGGCGGTCGAGGTCGGTCTGCTTGTCCTCCACCTTCAGGACCTCGATCTCCGTCTTCAGCTCCTTCAGCTGCTCCTGCAAGTTCTTGCTCTTCTCCATGTACTCGATCCTGCAAACATCCTCAAATAATCAGGTCCAGTGACACCTAAACATACACTATGGGACTAAGGTGTCCTGAAACATACACTACTACTGGGTCTAGTGCCTTACTAAACATACACTACTACTGGGTCTAGTGCCTTACTAAACATACACTACTACTGGGTCCAATGCCTTAACATACACTACTACTGGGTCCAATGACTAAATAAACATACAGTCTGGCAGGTAATGCTAGATACCTCTGTTTGATACCATTGCTCAACAACTATTTAACGCAGGTCATACAGTGTTAGGAAATGCATGTACCCAGCATGTACCCTGCAGAATACAAAAGTACAACTTTGTAGATCGCGGAATAAAAATTCTGTCTATTTAACCTATTACTAATTTAACCTCACACTTTTGCTAAAACTGTGGTGGGATACCTACCTACCATGTAATAGCGGTTCCATGACAGAACGGTACCCCTCCACATATTTATCAAAAGTATGAAGTAAAATAGTAATAGATTAAATAGACAATTTTTATTCCGCCATCTACAAAGTTGCAATTTGGGATTCAGCAGGGTACACACATTTCCTAACACTGCAAAATCTGAATGACCTGTGATAAATAGTTTTTGAGTAATGGTACCAAACGGGTATCTAGCATTAGCTGCCAGATTATACTACTGGGTCCAATGCCTTACTAAACATACACTACTATAGGTCCTTGCTCTTCTTCTCAATGTACAAAGGCATCCTGAAGCACAGGCTATTTGTCTTTTATATTATTTTTCAATGGAGGTTTAGAGCCCTTTCATTGATAATTGCTCTGTTGTGTATGGGTAACTAATGGGCATACTAATGGGCATACTAATGGGCATACTAATGGGCATACTAATTTCAAATGTCTAGCTATGATAACTTTTTATTTTTTATTTTTTTAAATATTTTTATAAAGAGTCTAAATCCATTTCCAAGATCATTTCACTTATGTCACAGCTTGTCAATTATTAACATGAAACCTGCAATACCTGTAGCACTTAGTGTTGCAGTAACCTTACAAGCGATGGCTGGTACTGACAAACCAATGATAACTATACCATGACTGTAATCATAACACAAGATAAAAAAAATCATTTTGGATTCCTGTAGATTTTTTTCGACAGATTTTTCTGGGAATGTTACCCACCTTTCCTTCTCAATCTCCAGCGAGAGCTGGTCCATGTCGGAGGGCAGGACGTCCACGGACATCTGGGTGGTTGCCACAGGTACACACGGCAACGGGGACGGCGCCAGCTCTGGTGGCATGGAGTAGCTGCTGAAATTCTGATTGTACAAAAAGTGGATATTGAAAACTACTTTGCCTCGGTAGACAGCGCATCCTATCATTATTGCGTTGGAAAGGTAACTTCCGCAAATATTGGTGCCAGGCTCGTGGTATGGGATTTGAACCGGCGACTCTTTGCTTCCGAAGTCCAATGTTCTACTACCATTTTGCTACCACTTGCCCAACATATAACATAACATGTCGTAATATAGAAAGTGTTCGATAAGTACGTCACAAATGTGATTACCGGAATAGGATACGGCACGTGATTCCTGGACACTTCCAGCAGCTTGTCCTTAGCAAACCTCTCAGCTAGCCGGGCATGCAACAGTTCATCCTTCAGCAATTCAGCTTCCTTTGCTCTGAAATATAAAAAAAATCTTTTATCAACAGATTTCAGCATGAAATAGTTCATCATTCAGCTATTCTGTCTTGCTCTGGAATTAATATCTCTGGAATTTATATATCTATCTGTAGATATAAGCACCTAATTCATCTGTATCAGCTAATGTTGCTCTTGAATTTACATCTTCATTAACAGATATTTTAGTAGGACAAATACTGACGAGACACATATTGTTTTTCACCACATATGGTGGCAAACTCTTAATTGGAAAGAGAAAAAAGAAGGCCCGTAGAATTGTTATGAAATATCATAGCAATATATCGAATGAGAAAATTGCTCCTAACATTTTTGACCAGAACTTAATTAATTGGTCATGGTAATACCGTCTTTCCGAATCTTCCAGAAGAGTGGCAGCTATTAATTCAGCATCTCTCGCACGGTGTTCCATCATCATCCTTTCTTCTTCTGTCTGAAAAAAAGCAATGTAGAGAATGGGCTTATTGCTTTGACAACTTCTCGCAATCTTAGGAATATTATTATTTGCATGTGTGTTTTAGTGTGTATGCAGCATGAGAACACCAAGATATGTTTTTGGAGGAAAACAATTTTAAAGACACTGCATTACTAGGCCATTTCTCTGGGCCATGAGGTTTACCCTACTCTTACTAAGATGGCACATATCTTCCATAGAAAAGAGTCAGGTTGGATTGACATATCCCATGTTGCATGGTAAACAAGATCAATGTATCAATTTAAAAAACATACCTACATATCATCAATTTATTTTTTATTGCATATTCATATCATTCACAGAAATTATCCAAATGACAAAAGCACCGACCTTTATTGCAGATAGCTTGATACGACTGACTTCGTTCTCGGCTTCTTTTGATTTCTCCCTTAACAGCAAAGCTTCCTCGTCCATGATTTGCACCTTCTCGGCAAGCAAGTCAGCAGTTTCTTCAGATCGTATCTGTAGAGACAATGTGGAGAATAAAATAATTTAAAAGACTATCAAATGACTGCCCCAGGGGGTTAGGGTGTTGGGAGAGGCGTGACAGATCTCTTCCTATGCATGTATGGCAGGTTACATCTCTCCTAGTGCAACGATTGCTCTGTGCCTATCTCATGGGGGGGTTGGGGGGGCGGGCTACAACAGGAGAGGGGATCTGGGGAGCTGGTGGGTGGTGACTACCTCAGGGGGTGGGGCTAGGGAAGCTGGTGGGTGGTGACTACATCAGGGAGTGGGGCTAGGGAAGCTGGTGGGTGGTGACTACATCAGGGAGTGGGGCTAGGGGAGCTGGTGGGTGAGGGAGATACTGACCAATGCTTCCTGTGACAGACGGACCTCGTCCTGCAGCTGCATCAGACGTCGCTCCATGTCCTGCTTCTCCCGTTCCATGTCCTGCTTCTCCCGCTTCATGTCCTCTCTCAGCTGCTTTTCCTTCGCCAGACGCATCCGGTCCAACTGCCAACGGAAAATATGGTCCGTGAAATTATCGAAAGAATTTGAACCAATTCTTTTAAATGGACCTATCGCACAAGTATGTTGCAGATGCCACTGGAAATATTTTTATCTTTTTTTCATATACATAGCTGCTTTCAAGATTATTTCACTTATATCACTTATTGTCAGTTTAGGGCAGGAGGAAACCCACATCTGTAGTGCTGAATGTTGCGATAAACCTGTGAGCATCAGTTGGTACTGTCAGACTAAGGATGATAGCTGCATTGCCGCAGTACTGACAGCACATCCTATCATGATCACATCAGAAAGGTAACCTTTGTGAACATTAATGCCGGACCCCTGGGATGGGACGTGAACCTGCGACTCTGAAGTCTTAACACCACCTGCCTCTTGTTGGCAACACCCACACCTTGAGCCTATGTTCACCTGTTTTCTGGCTTTCTCATCCCTTGCTTGTGCCTTCATCTGCTGCGTCTCCATTGAATCCGGTTTCCGTCGTCGCACAAACAACTCATGGTTACCCACACACAACTCCAGTATCTAAATATGGAAAACAAAAACAAAATCATCTAAATAGATGTACAAAATCTGTGATTGCATCAGGAAGGTATTAATAATTTACTGTACATTTTGCATCCAGTTACTACTAATCCTAAAAATGCAAAGAACTCAGGGGCCTGTTATACATTAGCATGCAGTCGCTAGGTAGTTGCCAAGACGACTCTCATAGCACTACGATCGTTCTGTGGAATTAAACCTAACCCTAACCCTCAGTTTATAAATTGACCTAGTTTTGTTCCAAAAATTCAGTTTTCACCTAACAATTTGAACTGAGATCATTTTATTTCTTGGTAAGAAATGCATTGGTTTATTTGTCTCAAAATGTAGCAAAAGGGGCCAAGTTTGCTACGAGAAATCTGGGTTAGATCTGGCGGGGTATAGGCCCATATTGGCGTACAAGTACACTACCCTTTTGAAGTAGGTGAGTATAAACCCAGACCTTTCTCATCTGCAAGTTGTTTCATTGAAAAAAAATCTACTTAGCATTTTTACTCATAAACCAGAAGTAGGAAGTAGAAATGGAAACGTCTTATAAATGGATAAAGAATGACATGCGATTAGCTTTCAGTGAACACTGAACAAACATCCAGATTACCGTTGAAAATATTTCATAGACAATAAGGAATTTCAAAGTAACATGTGTTCAATGAGATTCTATTTTTATTTTTGTAATGGGGTTTAGAGTCGCTTTCTAGAATATTTCACTAATGTCACAATGTTTCAGTAAACCTGCGAGCACCGGCTGGTACTGACAGACCAAGGATGATAACTGTATTGCTACTCCACAGACAGTGCATCCTATCAATATCGTGTCAGAAATATAACTTCTGCAAACATTGATGCCGGGCCTCCGGGGTTGGGATTTGAACTCGGTACCTTTTACTTCAAAGTCCAACGTTCTACCACTGCGCTACATCCCGCCCAGTACAGATATGGAACAGAAAATCGGCCTTCATGATACAAGCTTTTCTTACCAGTTTATTTATTCTTAATTTTGGTGCATAGAAGGTGAAGTCTGCAGCACCCTTGCCGACATTCTTGATTAGGAACTGCAACAGAAAAAGTAAAAGTTAGCATTATAGCTACTTTGTTTCATATCAATAGACATAATATAATATACTATCTTGAAATTATGCCAAAATATTAACTACATGCAAGCAAGATTAAGAGCATCTTCAAACATTCTTTTGATTGAGAGCTGGCTTCAAGAATATTTCACTCACATCGCAGCTTCTCAATATACTGCAGAAGAACGCCTGCAACACCTGTGGTACTGAGTGTCGCAGTAAACCTACGACCACCAGGTGGTATAGATGAGCCTTGGAGGGTAACTGCACCGCGATAGAGCGGACAGTGCAGACAGTGCATACTATCACAATGATAACCATGTTGCAAAAACATTGGTTCTGGATACTCAGTGTGGGCTCAAACTCGGGACCTTTGGCTCTGGTCCGACACTCGACCACTGTGCTAAACATTCACCCCTTTTAATCTAGCTGTACTATACAACGAAGGACACCAGGCACCGAGATCATGAAACGCTTTTGAGAGTGACATAATGCTCAACTCACAGTTTTGGTTACATATGCACACATCAAAATTCAGCTTGAACATGACATGGTACTCAGTTTGGTAACCTCTGATTACATTATGACCCTTTTGTGAAACACAGGTTGGAATAGATATATAAACAGTAGTCATACACTTACTTTTTTGCCTTTGAAAGATATATTTTTGATTTCGCTCCAGGGGAAAGTGACCTTTGGTGTCAGCCTGTTATTACTCTCGTAACCGTTGATGCCGCGAGCGTCGACACCCAACCATAAGTCCGTACTTTTCTTGTTCTATGACATCAAGCAATAAATCACACATCAAATGCCTATTTAAACATACAGATGATCTGCTTTGTAATATTTGTACACTCCTCTGAATTTAGTCATCTTAGGTCGCAGAAGGAATCTTTCAGCCATACACAACAATACACTCCTCTGAAATAATTGTCGCATTGAAAAATAGTTAAAAAAACGTTTTAGGCATTCATCAAATCATCTGAAATTTAGGGGAGAAAGGTATACTGCTGGGAATTTAAAGTAAATTGATTGCTTCTAAATTGAATTAGTAGAGTGAGGCATTCAATTCAAAACATAGAAGCAATGAAATTCAACTTATGAGATTCCACAGGAATATATTTTGATGTAATGCTGTAAGTTGTGCTTTGGTGAAAACCATACGTCACATATCGATTCCATTGTGATGTCATGTTGCACAATCCCAGAGCTACATACTTATCAGGAGACAAGTTTAGCAACTGTCACAATGACCGGCATCTTAATCTTGACCATCAACAAATACGTGATGGCACAGTGCAAAATATCTTCAAGTACGTGTATGTACTTTTCAAGCAGGGAAATTTTCTCCAACTGGATTCTTGTAAACAGAATTAGTAGTTCGGAAAGATAAATTTGTGCTAAACCGATCCCTCGAAGTACGTGGTACATCAACCCATGTTGTGCTCGACATTGTGAGTGATACGGTTCTACGGTTCTACAATCAGTGGTGTTTCAATCGCAAATTATTCATGTCTGGTTTTGTGTATGTGGCACATTTTAGCCAATCATTGTAGGTTCTTCATGTTAGAATATATAAGGTTATTACATTTAATCACTAAATCTGTGCCGATTTGTTAATCCAGTAACATATTCTTGACAACCAGTATTAACAAAGGAAAACAAACCTTTATCTGAAAGTAGTTGACACCATACATCTCAAAATCTTGTGCAATTTTCAGATACTCCAATTCAGCTTCATCTCTGAAACGTTATGAAGAGAATATTAGTGTTACCACATACGTATCTATACTAAGGTTATGACAGCAAATATAAAAAAATGTATTTCAACAATATTTCAGACATATACTGAGAGGCACAAAAAACGCAATTTTTACTTTTGATTACGATTTTTTAACTACAGGATTGATATATTAATTTGAAATTTTGATATGTTACACAATGAATATTTGCCTTTAAATTACTGTTCTTCCAACTCTCGTTTAAGTACAAAGTAACCTCAATAATGAAGTGAATTGCCAACGACTGTCAATGTCTAGTGTGTCCATAGTAATAAAGCGAAATTTTAAGAAAGTCTTTGAACGGTACGGGCACTGCTGGGGCATTTCCTGATTCCATGTGTGGCTCTAGCAGTGGTTGCAG